>CAUYRB010118261.1:0-40960 GCA_963574695.1 Propithecus perrieri | reverse complement strand
TATTTGTCACACCCACCTAAATGTTTCATACAGCCCTGGCAACCTCTTCCTGCCCATGCTTGCCACTTCTCTGACTCCTGGGGGCAGAGAGGGCCGCTTGTCTCCTGGCCATCAGTAACTGCAATTGCACTCTCGTCCCTTTTCTTCTTTCCCCTGTTTTTTGTTTGTTTTTTTGCCTCAGTTAATAAGTTGGCACCTGGCAGTCATCGCCTCAATGCTGGCCCAGACTTCCCCTGGTTCACCCTCAGAGTGTACAGCATCTTCTGCTCCCCAGGGGAGCAAGGAGGAAAAAAGCCTAGGTCCTGGCTCAAATCCCAGGATCAACCTATCTCCACTCCCTTCTAGCTCTCCCACTCCTTCTTCTCTCTCATTCCCTCTGGCTCATGTTTTTTGAGAATTGGTTTTTGACTACAGAGGGAGGAAGGAGATGGGAAAAGGAGGGGCAGAGAGCAGAAGAGTAATGAGGGGAGTCACAGCCCGGACTGGCACACTGACCGCAAACAGCCTCTAGGAGTAGGAGAGGACCACTGTCAGCTAAAGACAGACGAGTGAACGGGGAAATCATCAGAATAGGTGGACACACGACTCTGCCAGGGACTTTGTTTAGCTGGGAACTACATAAACAAAAGATCTGATCACCAATTACTTACTCCAAGACTACTTCTGGTGTGTTTGCTTTGTCTGACAGTTGCCTCTCCAATCTTGTGCTCTTGGTCTTATATCTTTGACAACAGTGAAAGGAGGAATATTTTCAACTCCATAGATGGGAACAATCAGTTTTTGAATTGATTAGGAATCATGTTGAGAATCCATTTGATGAGAACTGCAGTACTCTTGAAATTTGCTGAAGACATTTTTGTCCCCTACTCAATAGCTATTTCCAGCTCTTTCTTCCTTAATATCAAAGGCCTAAAGTTCTGAGGGTAAAGACGCTAGAATCGTAATATACTTAATTTTCTTTTTTCTTTATTGGAGTGTGCTTAGAAACATTTTTCTCCCAGATAAAAGGATATCTGCTAGGATAAAAGCTTTGTCACCCCCAAATTCCATCCCACCCCAATCTACAACCTTTCTTTCAATCTTTGACATGTCGTAACCGAAGGACTGATGCTCGGAGCTGGCTGTAGCCATCCTCTGATCAGGAAGGCAGACCAGTGATGTTCTGTGGATGACAAAGCAGAAAGACAGAGGAGGCCTGGATCTTGGCGAGTTCTTGAGCAGCTAAATGGACTGGGAAAAAGCTACCTACAGACTTCTTATTATGTGACACAATAAATTTTCTTTATCTTCAGTGCATTTTTTTTCTGGTGTTTTGTTACTTGTAGATGAAGACATCCAGGCAAAATAATGCTCCTTGAAAGAACCCCACACTGACCTGTGGCATGCCAAAGCACCCTATTCCCTTTCACTCTGAGTCATTAGCTTCTTTGATAAACCATCAATAGGAGATAATGATTGCCCCAAAAGGAACTGTGGAATTTGAAAGGATCCTGGACATTCAGAAATGGGCAGGATTAGACACACAGTCTCCCTCCTACCGCATTAGCATTTTCTGCTACCAAATTGTTCCTGAATAGTCTTTAAGCTTTTGTTCATGCCTTTGAGAGACAGAGAACTCATCATCTCAGGAAGCAGCCCAACGCTCTTCTTCCTCTTTCTATTTTGTATTATTTCTATTTCTATTATTCAATTTTCTTACCAGACCATAGGGTAACACGTATTATTAGGAGAAAAGAGGAATTCAGTGACATTCACTCTTTCATTAACACACATTTATAAAATGTGCACTGGTCTATAATAAAAACCACTTGAGATGTGAGAAAAGATAGTATGTTGAATAATTTTATGTTTTTCTCATATTTTTATTATTTATTGACACATTTTTTATTGATTTAAAAGTAAAGAAAGTGAACCAAGATTAATATTATATAGTAAATAACACAACTAAGGATACTAATGTTGTTAGTAAAGCACCCTTGCTACACTCAAATTGTTAATTAATGGGATATTAAGAGTAGAAGACAAAAAGAAAAAAATAATTTATAAAATATAATAGAAACCACCATGAAGAAATTTTATGATATTTTTACAGTACTCTTTAGAGTGCTGTAAAAGTATCAAGGAAGAAATCTTCAGGGGAAAAAAAAAAACCTGACTACATATTTAAAAATGTATATAACTAATGTAATATTAAACATAAATATTTGTCTAAGTATCTCTTCAGAAATTGGCTTCATTTAGCAATTTATGGCCTTAGAGAATTTATGTATTTATTTATTTTTTAAATGTCCCCATTTTATTTTGATTCTTAAAATAATAAGAAATTCAAAATAAAATTCACCTAACAAATTTCCTTGTTTATGAATTTTATTTTGATGTTTGTTCAAAGGTCCTTATAATGTTTTCAATGACCCATGGGCTGATTTGTAATTTCTTGTGTGTCTGTAATGTCATATTGAAATATTAGATTATTCTAAGATTCCAAAATTTTTAGCCAAACATAATAGAGCTATTCCAGTGTTATTCCATCAAGTGTGAGATTGCAAAATTGCAGTATATCTTTAGGCCATAGACATGAACCATACTATATGAAAACAGAAAACAAGCTAAAGAATTTTGTAGTATAGTCATTGATCTTACAAAAGCATCTGTCTGCTGGAGCAAAGCGGAATCCTGCACACCAAAACAGCCTTGCACTTATTTAGTGTTCTCTCAATCTTCTATGACACATGTACCTATCTTTTAAATCTGAAATAAGATTGTGTCATTCCAGACTATAAAATTATCTCCAAAATACCTATTGTGAATTACTTGTTTTGGCAAGGTAATAGACAAGATAACTTGTATTGCATTTTTCTTTGATTCTTTGCATTTTACACAAAAACATCTAGTTGAATGGGGGGAAAAGAGGCAAATAACATATTCAAGGTCATGCATCATTACTGAAAGAAATCTTCTTAAACAAGGTATACATGTAGACCAAGGCTTGGAATTCCACCAGTGTCCAGTAAGTGTCACAAATTATATTACTCTATCTTTTTTTCTTTATATTTTTAGGACTAACATTTCAATGCCACACTACCGTGCTAAGGTTCTGCTTGTCTACAAACAATTCAGGATTTATGATCTCACAGTTCACATGAATAGAGAGGTGTGACAAATTGGGTTTGGATAGCAGAATTTCCAAAAGTAACATCTGTGAACTTACTTTCATTTTAACATATGTTTTATGTGATTCTCAGTTTTAGTATTTTGCTTGCCACTATTCCAAAGAAAAATAATGTTCCCTGGAAAACATAAAATAGAATGCTAGGTGCTATGTGCTATATATTTTTTGGTTGTTTTTTTTGACCATGCTATGCAAACAGTAAGGTTAATTTTGTGGCTAAGTATTGCCCATACTAACTTTAAAAAATGTCACCTCCAGGAACATCACTTTTCTCTGGTTGATATCCTTTACACTCTAATCTAAAAGTCAAATGAGTATTTCTAGGCAAAAGAAATAAAAGCTAGGGTGTGCCGGTGGGTTTATTTTTAATTGGAAAAAGAACTCTTCTTTCTTAAAAGTCAGGTAATGATTTCAATGTGTTTCTAAGCAAGACCTGAATAAAATATTAGACAATCATGCTCAAAAGCTATTAGTGGTTTTCTAATCTAATACAAGTAGAGGTAGTTTTGAAAGTAATTGGGGTTTTCTTTATTTGTAGCTGTAGAACCTGTGGGAAATTTACCAAGTATCCCATTTTTTGATATTTTCATCAAAGCACTGAGTTTCAAGTTCTTTATATGCAACTAGGAATAACATTCCTGTATATTAACTAATAGATATAATACATTGAAAAGTGCTATAGAAATAAATACGCAATATTCATAAGATAAAATCCAGATCTGCAGGGTGGAGATTTTTTTTCCTGCTATTAATACTGAGTCTGTTATTCCAGGGCAGGATCTTAGGATCATTTTTTTAAAATTCTTATTATTTCTGGTGCCAAACTCAAAGACTAGGATCTAATATGTTCCCAGATAAAGAGATTTTTATTGAATTAATCAATCAAATATTGATTTGGAATAAAATTTGGATCTATGCTTTTCCAACTGACTATATGATCTGCCTGTCCATAATATGTCACGAACGCAGGCATAGGAAATTGCTAAGTATGGGATGATGGATAACTTTTAGTTAAAGAAGAAGTTGTCTGACTTGCACAAGAAAGCAAAAATACTAAATAATTGGAGGATGTTGTGTGACTGAGCAAGCTGCTATGTTTTCCTCCTTCGAACATTTCCATATTAAATGCAGAGTTTCCTTTGGTACGGAAGGTACATGATGTATTGGGTTCATGTTTTTAGTTGATAACTTTTGGCACCTGTGTTAGGTTTCAGGATGAAGGAAGAGAATCAAAGTGCCAAAATTTCAACCATCTCACCTTTAGAAATAGGTCTCCTCCCAAAAGTAAAGCTCTTTCAAGGATAGAAATCCAACTGTGTTCCGAGGCTGTAGATTTTGCATGGTAGAGACTCAATTAAGGGAGAGTGACTAGGATTTATTTCCATTAGCATACAAAAACTCCATTTATGAAACATTTGAATGGTGACAAAAGAACTGCCTCCCCACTGCATCTTTAAAAGAGCACTGGCACAATAGTCCTTGTCCTGCTGATAATCATTTCTTTCTTCCTGCTGTTCATCCGTTCCCCACTTCTGAAAACTAAGTACCTTTTTTTAAGAAAACGAATGTGAAATATTAAAGTAAATCCTAATCATGTGATCTAAAGACAAAGTATAATGACCATCAATTTAAATATCATAAACACAATCTAAAAAATAAGAACTGGATATATTTTCAATATACAATGATGTATTTTTTCAACACTAGTAGGATGCACTAAAATTTGTTCTCCTTAAGAGATTTCAAATTCATTACCAGACAGTTATGTTTTCACTTTGGTTTTAAAAACAGAGCTGACAGTGTTCCATGAATAAAAATGAAAAGTAAATTCCACAGTCAGAGAGTCTAGTGCCTGTGAGCCCTTGTTCCATGGGACTTGAGGTTACACATTGGGCAAACCAATAGCCTGCTGATTCAACCTCAGTGAGTGACAGAGGGGTTAACATAGAAACAAACAAACAACAACAACAACAACAAACACTAAAAATACATTGGGCTCTGCCTACCAAGGGTTTTATTAGCCAGATACAAAAATCAATAGAAAGTCTTTGAGTTCTCAATGTAGAGATTTTAAAAGAATTTATAAAAGGAATATTATGAGTCTTCTTGTTTATCTATTGAAATAAAATAGAGACTGTAGCTCTCCTCTTCTGACTAAGAATAGTAAGGGAATCAAGTTTGAGCAAGGCAAAGACTGTTTCACATCCTCAATCTCTGAACAATTCTCCATCCATCACCATGTCAGCCACTCAGTTAAAGGTAAGATTATGTCTGAATTTCAGAGCTGGATAGGGTCTTGGAGATCATCTAATTAAATGTCCTGATTTTATAGTTGAGGGAAGTGGACGCACGTAGTTACTCAGCTATTTAGTAGTATAGCCATGACTAGAATTTGAATCTTCTGACTTGTTTTTTTTTTTTCCTTTCTATCACACTCAACAGTGACATTGTTTTGTGGACCAGAAGTCAGTGGCTTTCAAACATTTTTGAAGATATGGTGAGAAATATACTCCACATCATTACCACACGCATACATACAAACACACACACAAAAAAAAACTAAAACAAAAATTTCTTGAAACAACGTTTATTGCATATGATGCACCAAGGCTTTGTCTATTCCTTTCTATCATATGCTATTGTATTTCTCTTTGAATGGTAATCAAGACCCAGTAAAATAACGATTTCACTATTTGCTAAGGGACCACAACATACATCCTTAAACAATAACAGTAGCCTAACTTTCCTATTTAGTAGTCTTCCAGGGGAAATAAAGAACTTCAATTGTAACTTGAGTCATTTATGCCAACAATCCAAGAGGCACTAGAACAAGGCATGTGCCCTCCAGACAGAGGAAGACCCGAAGCAAAGGTGACCAATGCCAACTTTATGCATTATGTGTGACTTTCTCTTGTCAACATTAGCCCCATACTCCTTGTTTGAATAACACTTTGATCCTTCCAGTTGGGAAAAGAATGATCTAGAGAAGAACCATTATTTCCATATAACTGCTTCCACCTTCCTGAGTTCCTTTTCCAATCATATATTGCCAAGATATTGAAAAATCAAAGCTGCTTTCAGTATAATTACTTTTCTTTCCACAAGTACATTTCTTTCCCCACATTTTGCTAGATAGTCTCATTTTAATAATTTTTAAATATATGTCCATGTCTTTCTTCGGTACCCCATTCCATGGATCATGGGCAAGCCATTCTCATATCCAATTCCCCCATCTAAACTGAAGATGGGGAGCCCTGTGTAATACTTACAAGTCTTTTGATTCTGTTTTGTGGTCACATGCTGCCTCCGTACCCCACTCTGCTCCATATACCTCCTCCCACACATTCCCATTCTGTCTCTCTCTTGCTATTCTTCTGTCTGTCTGTCACAAAGACACACATATTGGCAGGGACACATGTCTGAATCTTGCGTTAGAATGTGCAGGTTGACTTGGCTCTTTGAATAACATAGATATGTGCACCACTCCCACTGCTATACACCCCTGTCTGGTACACACACACAGGCACCGCAACCATCACCACCCCAGTTCAGAGGTAGAGTGATCTTTACAAGGCTACTTCTTTGCATTGACTAGATGTGTGATTTTGTTCACTTGCTTTCAATCAGAATTTAAGCAAAAGCCTAATGTAAGAGTTAGAGAGGAGGAAGAGACCTTCTGGTTTGCGGGAAATATTAAATGTACGTACTAGCTCTGCTTCTCATCCGCCTTCTACCTTCTACCACTACAAGGCAGGAGCAACTCCTTGGAGCAGTGTAAAAACCTGGGGTCTCTACCAGTGCTCTAAGACACTACTAGAAAAATATAATATTCTGGTCATCTGAAATAGGAATAGAAAGAAAAGAATAAAGGGAAGAGAAACAGAGGGAAATAAATTTCTTACCAGTGTCGGATAACACCCAAGAGAGTTAAGAACAAAGCTAGACTGAAGTCTTCACCACAGATATTATTGGCTGTTTTGCTTGTCTTCATTCTTGTATCAGTTTGTTTTTGGTAGCAGCCACACAAGTGATGAAAGGGTCTTCAGAAAAAGTAATTATGACAAATATTGCTCATGGGTAAGCCATCTCTACATTTCTGAAGCATTCATAGACCCTCAAAAAGAATGGAACAAATTAAGTTAAAAGGAATAAGCACACATTGAACCACAATGCTTCATGGCAAGCGGGGCATCCTTCCCTTTTTAGCAAAAACCATTTTGTAACCAGTAAGGGAGAAGAGTGCTGAGAAGCTAGCTCTCTGCTCTGTGGAGTAGTCAGAGATGGCAGGTGATGCCATTCCAGTCCTCTGAATGGTCAAAGAAGAGTTTCTGCTTCTTTCCGTTGTGACCAGGTGAATCTACATCAGGTGTAACTACCAAATAAAAGGTAGAACATCTCAGAACTTTCTTACTACTGCCAATGACCCAGAGATAAATTGTCTTTTCAAGTGATCAACCCACTAATCCTGACTTATAGACACTCTAGACTTAAGGTAGCATGCCCCCCATAGCTTCCCCTCTATAAAGGTAAGAACCTATTCTTCCCCAGTTGTACAGTTCTTAGCAGACTGACACTTGCAGTGAAAACTAGATAAGCATAGGTGTGGACAAAAAGATTTCTTTAAAATGTTTTCATCTTTCTCACGTGCTTTTAGTTAAATATGCATGGAACTGTTTGAGGCAACTTACAGTATCAAACCATTAACAGGATGGGTTCTTCTCATTGAATATGAAGTGGAAGGTTAAGCAATGAGAAATTTGGCAAGTCTTCTTGGCCAGTGTCCTTCAACGATCTGTTTCAGAAGGCCTTTACTTATCTGTGTTCTGTTCTCAGCCTCCCCATTTGTTTGAGGGTGATGAGGCACAATTGTGGCAGGTTAGATAAGGTTTCTGCCTGCATATTCCTCAAACTCAACTTAGGTAAAAAAACAGAAACAATAATGTCTGTCAGTCTGAGGTGCTGAAAATAGTGAAAGGAGTTGCTGTGCACCCGCAGCAGAGATTTAATTTAGAACTAGCAGCACTTGGAGGAATGTGGAATCATCTCCCAGAATCATAAATCGTTTTCTCCAGAATGACCCAGCAGAATAATTTAAGCTCTTGACCATGGCTTCTTTGGTCCCCTTACCCAGCAAATACTTTGGCTATGTTACAACAGCAAATTGGCATGTGCCACACACCTTTACAGACTTTTAAATATCAGAATCACTTCCATGCGACCGGTTACATTTTAAATCCAAAGCTTTTATGCAAACATTTCAGAATGTGAGCGCTCGGTGTGACAAGCATAATGCAATCACTTCATTTAAGAATAGCAATATAATTCCCCCCCTTTAAAATGTATGCTTTATGCATAGACGGTTCACATGAATGTTTGTGAAAGGCTTGGTTCCTGAGCAATAACTCGTTGAAGAGTAGACAATTGGAGTTTCATTGCTTTGTGGCATTTGTGGCTAAATCAAAACTCCCAAGCTGAACAATGGCTTCCATTCCGTGTGGTGTAATAGCACAGTTGCAGAAGGTAACAACTACTTAGGAATTGTCCTCATGCTGGTCTCCAGTGGCACAAATTTATTTTCCATAGGTATGATCCGGCATCATGTAGAATTTAAACATATGCATTCATTCAAGACTGATAGTTTTTCTTTATATTTAGCTGTCATATTATCAACTGTGAAATGGACGTCTCTTAGATAGGGTGAAACTCAGAGGCACTGATGTAATTTGCCTCAAAAAGTGACCGTGGAAGTTCCAGTTACAGAATTTCAGGTTTTTTACTCAATATTTGATGTATGTGAATGATAAGGAATTTTATAAATCATTTCACAATGTTAACCTTTAAAGCTATGGAGAAAATTTGCTTTACTGGGATTAGTTTTAGGAAGAACTCAGTATTTGTTAGAAGAAATAATTTGATAAGTAATTTAGATACCACAAAGGCATGCTCAGGTAACAAAAGATGCAAAAGTCTGGGATGGGAATTTAAAATACTACTGGAGAGGGAAGGGAGGAAGATGAAGAAGAAAAAAAAAGAAAGAATATTAGTACAGAAACTAACAAGGAAGATGATGGATTCCTTACATAGCAATGAATGGACATGTCATTTTTAAATAAATTTGACAAAAATTAAGAAATATTTTGTGTCAGCAGATTCTTGTTGAAACCACTTCAGAAGCTGAATTCTGCATTTTGTACTGATTTTGAGAAAAATATAAATGCTACATGTGGACTCAAATAGCTGATACGTGATACAAAGTATATAATATGATTTATTGACTCCATGTTCAGGAAACCATTAGAAATATTTTGCCAGACTTAGAAGCCTAGATAATAAGAGCTCATGTTTTATAACAAAAAAAAAAAATTCAGACAAATTAAAGAGTTCAGTATAAAAATTACTTCAATAAAAATTAAAATGAAATAAAGGGAATATTTTCTGATTATTGTGTGGAGAAAGAATATATAACGTGAAATATATATAAAGGGAAAGGAAAAATCACAATTAAGATATTTGAAATATATGATTACAAAATATTATAAAAATTTTAAAGGTAAAAAAATCAATTGGCAAAGATTGTTATGAACAAGATAAATAATAAAAAATCCTCAATGAAAAGGCTTATGGAAATCAATACAGTAAATGCTAACACCTTAAGAGAAATATAAGCAAAAAACACCAACCATAGAAAACATAAAAGATAAAATAAAAGAACCTAATAGGTAGACGAAAGCTGAAATTCTCAATGCCAGCAAGAGTGTAATGGGATGAGCACACTTAAATTGTAATCTTATGAATGGGTCAAGTTTTTCCTGAAGGCATATGCATACACCTCCCAGAAATTTTGCTTTTGTGAATCTATCCCCCTGAAATTGATAGAAATATGAATAAGTTGTTCTGTGTAAATATGCCAATTATTATATTATAGTAAAATTTTAAAATTATCCTAAATGTCCAGAAATGGGTAAATAATGATGCCACATACTCACGATGGAACATTATGCAGCTATTGAAATGGTATTTTTTAAAAGCATTCATTTAAAAATGCCCATCAGGCATTATTTACTAGGAGAAAAAAGTGGAAAACAAAATTATATGTATGTTAGAGTATTATTAGAATTCCTATATATTCTCTCTCTCTCTCTCTTTCTCTATATTTAAAGAGAATAGACAATAAATATATAAGGCCGGCGAGAAACACAGGAAATATATATCATGGTTGGTGATATGTAGATTTTTAGAGTAAGATTTTAATTTACTTCTTTATACTTTCCTGTGTTTTTAAAATTTTCAAAATGAACATTTATTCCTTTTGCAATTTCTACTTTTAATCATTCTTTCACCAATCACAAAACACTATCCTCCTGAAGTATTAAATAAAAAGGAAAAATACTACTCTGAAATAAAGAGATGCTTAAGTTGAGATGTATCTGAAGAATAAACCTGTTTGATTTCTGCAAGCATGATCATGAAGTGTGAGAAGTGGACTGAAGATTGCTACTGTGTAAGGGTAGAGACTCCACAAAGTTACACTTCATGATTAAGGATGGGATGATCTATCAAGAATGCAGAGCTAATATGAATATACCTTATTTGATTATATATACATGTATAATAAAATACACACACAGTTTTATATCAAAGATTATACTCCTGGCTTTTAAGTGAAGTGATGCAGTGGATTGAATAAGACAAAATGATATTGCAGCCTCTTTGCAAATTTTCATGTTTGTTCATACTTACCATACATTTGGAGCCTAGTTAACCTTAATTGATGGGAACTCCATCGTCATAGCTGTGCCTCTGCAATTCTGGAGCCCCAACAGTCTGAGCTGTGTGACTACAGAGTATAAAGCTACAGCATTGTCAAAACTCCAGGCAGGATAAGCAGAGATCGTAATTGTTGGGACTGACATCAGTCCCAACTGAACCAGTGAACTTAAGTCTTCCAGCCTCTGAAAAGGCTAAGTTGAGACTAAATCTATGTTATTTCCCACCTCTGTTTTTATCAGGCCATTCCCACAAAATTCCTCAGGATTTGACTAACAGGTATTTTTTTTTTTTTTCTGTATGTTCACCACCAATCTTTCACTCTTAACTGGTTCCTTTCCATCCACAAGTAAGTGGGCTGAATTTCTCTCCCATAAAATAAATATAAAAAGTAATAAACGCAAAACCCTCTATTCACCTCAGATACCTTCTAGCAACCACTGATTTCTTTCTTCCTTTCACAATAAAACATCTCAAAAGACTTTTCTACAATTTCTGCCTACATTTCATTTTCTCCCGATCACTCCTCAATCCAGTGACCTTCATGTGGTTAAGTTCAAGAGAGTTTTTTTTTTTTTTTTTCAGTGCTTGCCTTACTACATATCTCTTGGATATTTACCCTTGGTACTCACCCCTGACCCTTCCTCTATATTTGAAACACTCTCTTCCCTCAACTTCCTAGATGTTGAACTAAGTTCAGTAAATTGGATCATTCCTGCTCCGTCCCCTTCATATGATCAAACTTCTCCGCCAACTCATTAATGTTAGTTTGGTCTGGGTTCTTCGCTTTTTAAATATAATGTCCCCCAAGGTGATTTGATTCATGCTCATAACTTTATTGCCGTACAAGATTTTTACCAATCTTTATCTCAAGCTCTAGACATTTCTCTGAGAGTCTATTTAAAACCTTCTCTAGAATGTTTAAAAGATGCCTCAGAACTACACCAAATTCAGCATCTGCCACAGTCCACCCCGTAACTACTATCCGTAACTTCACACTGTTCTTACATTTCTGTCTCATTGGATGGTATCTCACTTCATTAAGTTGCACTTGCCACATATTTAAGCATCATTTGCAATACCCCCTCATTATTCTCTTAACCAATTCGATACCAAATCTGACTTTTTCCTTCCTAAAATATATCCACTTTTTCCCACCTCTACCGTATCTTGACTGGTCTCCCTGCCTTCACTCTTGTCTCCCTCAAATCTAACTCTCTATTTTGCAGCCAAAATGATAATTTCAAAACAAAAGTTTGATCATGTCATGCCCTGCTAAAAGCTGTGAAAGGGATTTCCACTGGTTTATTGGGCATCTTTTATGTGTTCTAAAAAGTCATCCGCATTCACAGACCTTGACTTTTTCTCCGTGGTCTCTCCTTCCACTCTCTGAATTCCATGGATGTTAACCTTCCTCCGTATCTTAAACAAGGTAAGCTCCATCCTTCCAGAGTATGTGCTGTTTCCCTCCCTAACTGAAATGCTCTTCGCCAAGATACCTTGTTGCTTTTATTTAACTCTTAATCAACTTTTACATCTTAGGTCAATAAGTTGCTTTTCTCAACTAAATCTCCCCACCCCCAGCATAGACCATACCCTCATAATACCCTTACTTTCTTTCAGGCCAATTTTCACATTTGTGTTTTTAAATTGTAGCTTCAACCCCTTGACTCTTTAAATCATATTATGAATGAATGAATAATTAATCAATTAATTATTGGTACTAGGTACCAAGATGGCAATAGCAATTTTAGGATAAATAAATCCTGGTTCCTGCTCTCCTATCTGGCGGGAAAGAAACCTACGCAAATAATTAAAGGCATGATGCAGCGATAACTATTTTAATAAAGAAATGTACCATAGAAGTTTGTGGAGAGGAAAATCTAATTAATTCTACATGGAAGGGACAGGGCAGGCAGTCTTCAAAGCAAAGCTGACATTTGTGCCGATCTTTGAAGAATGATCCCAAGTTAGTGAGGCAAAGACTTTGGGGAAACAGACATCCTAGGCATAAAGAGCAGTATAAGCAAAGTTGAGAAGGTATTAGCACTCACGTCAGGCACAAGAATCCTGGAATGAATGCTTCTTTGTGTCTAGAACATGTAGTGTATGTAGGGGAGTGGCACAAGATAAGGCAAAGACTGGAGTATAGTTTCCATGGCTCTGAAATACTATGCAATGAACCTGAGACGACACTTTTCCTGAACGCAGTGTGACCTCCTTCTCTCTCTTTCTCTTTCAGGTGGTGTGCGGCGTGTGCAAAAAATAGTGGATGGTAATGTAGAGAAAGGTTTGGAGAGAGGTGGTAATATGGGAGGCAGAAAGCTCCAAAAAACCTATTGCAGTCATTTAATTAAGATGCAATCAAAGCAGTGGCAAGGGGAATGGAGAGTGAATTTTGAAAGTAAAATAAGTATGACCTGGTAACCAACTGGAATGTGAACCAGGGAAGTGGTAATGGAAAGGAAGAATCAGAGATGTCTAGCTTGGGTGACTGAGTGGCATTTACTGAGACAGGGGGACACATGAGTAGGAAAATGTGTTGTGGAGATGAAAGCTACATTTTTCTGCTCCCGTAAAGCACACAATCTCGTAAAAGAGACACATACTATCAATACCTATGCCATGATAACAATATGCAGGAAAATATTTTCTTCACAGCTGGAGTAAGATATCATCTTAAGGAGAGCACATCATTTGTTCAGGGAGTGTTTTTGATAAGTCTGCTTAGAATTTGGGCTGACAACTGGGATTGGCAGACCTGGGATCCAGCTATATATATAGGAATGTTGGAGGAAATATATAAATTCTTGGAGGTTGGTGAAAGATGGAAAGAGATGGAGACACAGTAACTGACAGCAGAAAAGAGGTATCCAGTGGGTATTTGGAGATGAAATGTTTGTGTGATGTGTGGCATAGAATTCTTCCTCAGATTTTCCTATGAATTCTTCAATAATGTCTGCATTTCACACTAATGCCTTGTGGAGTGTATTTTATTTTGAGAGAATGCAAAGAAGTACACAGGGTTCTTTCATGCTTGATGGAGAAATCAGAGGAGAGCCATATCTGAATTTCAATGCAATTTAAATGCCCTATAAAAAAGTATAAAGTAGTACATAGAAGCATAGAAGCTTAGTAGCATAAAGCTTCTGTTTGAGATGTCTCGAAACGGAGGAAAATATTCCATGAAAAGGAAAAAGGCATGTATGAAGGAACAAAGATATAAAATGGTAAGGGATCTAGGATGATCACTCCTAAAGGGTAACGGAGGGAGGGGGATAGTGGGAAGTGACTGAAGTAATGAATTCAGCCCAAATTTTCAATCCAAAAATAGAGGCTATATTCAATTTTTTCCCCATAGTACTTGAGAGTGGATTTATACTGTCTACTTACTTTCTACCCTCTTAAAATATTTTGCTATGAATATCTACAAAAAAGCCTAAGAGATAGAACAATGGCCACAGATGAGGCAAAAAAAAGTCAAGCAGGTCTTCATCATTCTATTATGGAAAAGAAAAAAAAGTTTTGGACTTGCAAGATCTCTTAGATACACCATACTAAGGAATTTTTTTAAACAATGCAAATAAAAATCAACCATACACACAGGATCCCCATTCCCTGCTGGCATGCATGGCTCCATCGCTGCCTGATTACTTCCTTCCTGTAATATTTCCATGAAGAAAGGCATGTTCTTGCTAAAAGTCAATGCTTAATAATTAAAGGAAAGGCTCTGTCTCTTGGCTGAAAAAGAATTTGTAGAATTTATGGTAAGATAATTTGCGAAGGCCATTTTCCTCTCCCTTCACTCAGAATTGAGGCTAGTGCTAGAACATGCCTAAAATGACTTTCTGCTCAGGGCTGAAGTACAGTCTCCTTCACCTTACAGGGTAGATGAGCAATTATGCATGACTAATTCTGTAAAACTCACATGAAAGATATAAAGATTAGTCTCATTACATTTCCATTATTCTTTAATAATTATTAAAACAAAGAACTACCCACTGTAGATAGCTCAATGGACCTTGTGTTTCTTTCCTCTGCATTTGTAATGAATTGAATAGATTTTATATTCTCAACAAATCAATTGCCTATTCCCAGTCTACATTATTGTTCACCTAGAAAAGATGAAACATTTTACTCTTCATGGCAAGGTGTATGTACATTGAATGAGTACAGGGTTTTTATGCAAATTATTCTTTGACACTAGTGAAACAGAAACATATCACTTATTATCAAAGCTAAATTAGCCAAAAGATTCGTTATTAATTTTTCTCCCTCTCAACTTAATTTTAAAGCCCAAGATTACGAGTACACCTACTGTTATTCCTGCATGTATAATACATTTTCTCCACAATTCTCTCAAAAAGATCTCTTTTACTCTTTTTCAAGACATCAAGGAAAATGATATCAATTTTTCATGTTTATATAGCCTGGTACAGGACTTTGAGGCGCTATATAGCATTTTGGCAGTTGCAACGCTTTGAATCCAAAGCCTTCCAAAAATCCTCGGTGAAGGTGACTAATGATGGTGTGGGAGAGTTTCTCTAGCATTTTATCTTGACTTTCTCCAGTTCACACTAAAATAAGCTGGCTTTTAGGATCATTTTATTATCATTATGTAACCATGTTAAGGAATACTGCATTCAGAAAGAATTTAGTCTAACCACACCAAACCTCTAGGAAATCATTTAGTAAACCTGTCAAACCAGGCTAATCATGGTTAGGCGCCTGTAGCCTTGTTTAAATCCTGGAATACACTGAAAACAAGCCACACCTCCTAGGATTAAATTGACTGCTATCATGAGATTGGCGAGCTCAAATACCTGGGAGATAAATGTGGAGCTCACAGCTCTCACTACATCTAAATTTACCCCACAGTTAGAGCCAGACCATTGGAAAGACCACATTAAAAAATAATAATAATATCTCTGGAAACTGAGCTCTAAGAAAACAATAATAATAATGACAATAAAACTTTCTTGAATGATGATTGGTTATCCCTGCAATCATTCTTTTTAATTCTCCTTATAAACTTATTTTCATTGCTCTGTCAAGATTTATGACTTCCAAGCATAAAATGCTGTGTAGCCCTGGTTCATGGTGAGGCCACATTAGTTCAGCAGGTCTACCCAAGCACAAATCTAGAAGATGTTTTGATGCGGAGCCCTGTTTCTCAGTAGTAATATGTCAGTTCTCATTAAGTATATAATAAAGTGCATTGCAAGACCTTTTAAGTCAGCAACCATTTTGACATACTCTGATATCAGGATGAACAGCTGTTGCAAAGAAGTGATTCTTAAGGAAAATAAAGATGTAATCAATCACTCTTGAGCAAGGCAAAAAGAATTATAATATTAAAAAGGTTTAGCAGACATAAAATTTCTCTGTATCTATGGGTAGTTGGTTAACTATTCTCTTTCCACGAATTAGCAAATCTCTGAATATAATCAGTCACGTTCGAAGAGTTAATTTTTTTTTTCCAAATTCTCCTCCCACAACCTTATGCAATAATATTTTATCAGTCATCCAGAGAACAGTGAAGGTATGGACACATTTTATTTGTCACACCAAAAGCAAAATTATGAATAAAATAAATATAAATAAAAACAGTGCCAGATACAAAAGATTTCAATTTCTGTAACATAGTATCAGTTTTAATTATGTTTTGAAAAAGCTATTTTTGCTAATTCCCTTAACCTTACATGTCCCCAAACATGTTTGAGTAAGTGTACAAAAGACATTTGGCCACACAAAGTGGTAGGGAAAGTGTCCCACAAAAGAAACAAGTAGAGGACTGAAGGAGAACAAAAAGAGAGAACAGGGAGACATCACAAGTTATCTTCATGAAAACAACTGTGTTAATCTTCAGTAAACACCAGCATCCCAATTATCTTTTAAATGCTTGTAGCATAAAAGTAGCAATTATATCATAACTTTTAAAAATACTATTACACAATAAATTCTTGCAAACTTCTTTTGTTTTACAAATAGAAACATTCTTTCTTGCTGACATAAAACTTTACACTCATACTCAAGTGACAGCCGCACAATGAGGACAGCCTCCTATTTATTCAAAAGGCATTTATGAGAGCCCACTGTATGCCAGAATCTGGGACAGACACTCCTATCAGAAGAAATATGAACATATCTTTTGTTTGTTTGTTAAGGCTATGGTTGACATATTTGATTTCTTAAAGAGAACTCAAAATATGGTAATATGATATATACCAGAAACGATATTTGCTGAGATGGGCATACAATGTGTGGATTTATTTATTGTAAATAAGAAGTTAGATGCTCAGAGAAATATCAACCTGGTGCAAAGAATCAACACAGGCTGAATAGATTACAAGAGAAACAAAACGGCAATCAGGAATGGGAACTGTTCTTCTCAGGGAGCAACATCATGTCAAACAGAGATAGACAAACTACTTTTATAAATTTGAAGATGCCGCCATAATCTATGATAGTAGCATTGTAATTATGGATGTTTTGTTTAATGTTTTAGGCTTTTGCTCCCTTTGTGTGCTTCCAAAATTCTAATACTTGAAGGTTGAGTCGAATGCAAATCAATTGAGAACCACTGTAGTCATTGAGTAAGGTATTTGTGTTTCCTTTTTTTTTTCATTATCAATATTGATAAGGTATTTGTGTTTCTTCAATAACCACTCATAACTCGTAAAAATAATCTCAATTAATATGACTATAAAATCTGGAGATATCTGACTCTCTTCAGACATCCAGAGAAATTTGATCACCTCCTCTCTATACCCCAAACTTCTCTCACAGCATGTAACACTTTATTGTACTTCTTTACAAATCTGTCTCATTTGCCATGTCATGATCATCTGGAGGGCAAGGACGCTGTCTTGTGCAACTTGGTACCCACCATGCATGGCATGTTATAGGACGTCCTAAATAAGAAATTTGAATTTAAATTTTATTTTTAAATGATCAGAGTCAGAAGTAAAATCAGGAGTATTACGAATATTTTCTTTGGGAACAATTAAGGTTTAATTTTAAATCGTGATATTTTCCATTAGTATTGCTATAATTCTTTTGCTAAAACTGCAAAGCCTATACCTTTAAATTCTGCCTATATAATTAGCTCTCAGCATGACACAGAACAAGTCATTCAACCTCTCTATTCTTTAGTAGTAAAAATTATTTTAATTTACCTTACAAGAAGGTTAGGAGAAACCAGCTATGAAGCAAATTATTATATAAAAGTGCTATATAAAGATTAATGGAGAGGACTATGACTTATAAGAAGTAATTATAATAAAATAAAATAACTCTGGATTCAATAGCAACTTATATCAGAAGCAAAGCAGCTACAGCAACAACTCTGAAGTTATCTCAATTACTATTTATCCTAACAGCATTATATTCAGATCATAGTTGATATTTATTCCTTTAGCCCCTGAATATTTTCTGAGATTACTTGTCTGATATGCCTTATGTTGTAATAATTAATATATTATTGAAGTTAGAAGGCTTATTATTCATTTTAAAATACACAACTCTGAAACCAAGACCATAATTTTATACGTTAAAGGAGAGATATTATTTAAAGTGAGATATATTCAGCAAGCTATAAAAATTCAGGGAACTATAGGTTGCAAAGTTCCTTTTTATGTTTTGTGCTTCTTGTGTGTGTGTGTGTGTGTGTGTGTGTGTGTGTGTGTGTGTGTGTTTTGTGGTTTTTTGGTAGAAATGGCCTTTATTGGTTACAACTCGAAGTATAAGAGGAGGGGTAGGATAACTTCTGCTCTGGGGCAGTGTCCACAGACTGTCGCCATTTTTTGAAGCTGTCCCCATCTTTTCATTTTGAAATATATTAAGCTTACATAAAAATGGTAAACAGTACAACGAACACCATTTATCCTTCACCTATATTCACCAATTGTTTTTGCCACATGATGTGCATCTGTACACACGCATTTTTTTTCTTCTGAACCACTTGAAAGTAAGCTGCACATGTTATAATATTTACCTCTGACTACTATACTCCAGCTTGTCCTACTTTCCTACTAAGAAATAGGAAACAAGGCCTTTGTCCTACAGAGCCACAATACCATTATCACATTCAAAAAATAAAACATTGATACAACAATATTAGCTGATCCAGTGTTTCTCAAATTGTCTGTGGAGAAAGATCAGCATTCTCCATTTCCAATCAATTGAGAAACAACACTTTTGTAAAAATAAAATAAAACCGAATTACTAAAAAAACCAGCAAGGACATATACCGCAATATCCTTTACCACAGAAATTCCTAATTGGTTACTCTTAATGTTTGTTGTGGACCAATAAAAAATAATTTTAAAAAAAGGAAATCGTCACTGTCTTAAGGAACACACTTTGAGCAACAATATTATGATGCTGAGCAAATATTCAGATATCACCAGTTACTCCATCAATTCCATTTTTGATGTGACCCAAGCAAGAATTATGTCCCTTTATTCTCCTTTAATCTAAAGAAAAATGATTCTTCCTCTCCCTCTGTCTCTTTATTTTTCAGATATTTGTAATGTTAACCTTTTTGAAGAATTCAGGCTAGTAGATTTGTAGACTGCCCCATTAGATGATTTTATTTGATGTTACCTCATGATTAATTTCACTTTAAATTCTTTGGGCCAGAATATGGCAATAGGTGACTCTGTGCCCTCCCTCCTTCATGACATTAGGAGGCACATGATGTTAGTTTGCCCCATTATTGGTAATGTTAATGTAGTATCCATCAGATTTCATTATGTATATAGTGGTTTCCTTTTGTAATTCATAAATAATCTGTTTGTTGATATGTTGACATGGTGTGAATATCTTGTTCCCCAATGACATTTCGCCAATGCTTTCAGTATCTATTTATGAGCTTTGCCTGAAATAATTATATTATAGGTGAAAATGATCATTTTTGGTTTTGTTTTTTTTTTTTTGAAGGTGTTAGCTGGCATTCTTCTGTAATGAGTTCTTCTTTGTTCCTCCATCTCTTTATTTTGGAGGAAGTATTTCTGAGGACTCATAGATTATTTTATTCTTTTTATTCAATGCATTATGATCCATTATCATCGTAATCCATTATGAAGTTCAAAGTGTTTCAAATTTAGCCAATGAGAATTTCTTTAGGCCAGCTCTTATGTCCTTGTGACACGTTGCATAAATTTTCAAGAACTCTCTTATTTTCTGACACAATGTATTCACCATGTATTTTCCCTGCTGCAGACACACAGTGAATCATTTCTTCGATGATCCTTAGCTCCTTTGAGTAGGGAATGGTATTTAGAAACCAAGATATGAATGCTAAGTGTACTTATTACTATTGCACATTATATTTTTCAGGAGTTTACATTTCTCTATTCCTCTCACCATCACAACCAGTACAAAAAAAAAAAAATTTCATATGTAGAAATACTCAGTATGAACTCTATTAGAAAACATTACTAGTGGGAAATTGTTGAATTAAAATTTAGTCTTTTTTAAATTATTTATTTATTTATTTAGAGATGGGGTCTTGCTCTGTCACCCAGGCTAGAGTACAGTGGCACATTCATAGCTCACTTTAGCCTAAAACTCCTGGGCTAAAGCAATCCTCCTGCCTCAGTCCCTAAGTAACTGGGACTACAGGTGCATGCCACCACGCTTGGCTAATTTTATTATTTATTTATTTATTTATTTGGTAGAGACAGGGTCTAGCGATGTTGCCCAGTCTGATCTCAAACTCCTGGCCTCAAGTGATCCTACCACTTTGGCCTCCCAGAATGCTGGATTTATAGGCACGAGTGACCATGCCCAGCAAAATTTCATATGCATTTAAACATTTAAACACTTAAATGACTAGACCTATATTGCCATATCTTTTAGGAATGAAATTTTTATGCATAAAGATGTAAAATCATGTTAAATCCTTTCAGGAATAATATTTTTACACTTTCCAAATCTCCCCAACAAGATGTGATGAATCTCTCTTTCCTTATAACCCTAATGGCATATTGTTTCTTTATATCCCATGGTACATAACACACTGTGTATTATGCTATGAATATTTCTGGCTATTGCTCATCTAACCTCTATAGTGATTGAACTTAGTATCTAAGGTCAGAAGACTTGGATTTGAATCCCAGATCCAACACTTAACTAAATCTGCACCTTTGAAAAATATGTCACTTTACTTCTCAAAGTATAGGAGGAAATAGGGTTAATATTGTATCTCTGTAGTCAGCAGTATTTACAATGTTTATAAATGCTTGGGATCCTGAGAAGATTCAATCAAGGTCAAAGATTTTTTTGCATAAGGCAGAAAATACATTTACATATTGTGGAATTCCAATCAAGGTAAGACCTTTAGACCCACTCATAAAGATATTTAAATATCCTAAGAGATTTTAAAAATGCAAAATTCAAAAAGTAATCAACTTGGGAAAATTGGCAATCTTCCATGATTTCATGAAGACAGAGTTAACTGGAAATTTGAGTTATTTGACCACTGGACTATTAAAATTATTCAGTCTAGGACACAATTTTTATTAATAAAAATGTATATTACTAGCTAGGAAAGTTAGTCAATACAAGTAACATCCTGGACATCTGAAACTAGAGCTCACAGAGCAGGCAAAATTCTCAGGTGGTAGGAAACTTCAGTTATCCAAGACAATGATTTTCTTCTTAGTAGTAAACATCTTTCAAAAGGGATAGATTTGGTACTAAATATGGACATGTTTAAAAGTAAACAGTGGAGGCTTCAGGCTTCAGTTCCAACACATAAAGAACTGGAAAGTTGTCACTCCCATTCTTAGAACAAGGAAATCTGGATAAACTGAAAATCAATTTCTTTTCTTGGACCCATTTTAGAATCGAGGTCGCTAGATAAACTGCCACTCCAAAATCTGGAAAAGAAGGTACATCCCAACAAGATACCTCAACCAAGATCTTCATACTTTGAGCAGAAGCTAGTGACTTCATAAACTGATAGGAACTCGTAAAGGGCACTTTTAACAAATTTCTGGAGGCTGAGCATGGACTGGAGTGACAGAGAGGAGTTCTGTCTGGTTGCCCCAGTCATAGGAGGGCGTCCACACCTTCATGGAATCCACCCCAGGAAGCCCACCAGGTTCTCAAGAAGAAGAGCTAATAAAGACCCCCTTGAGGCTCTAGTGGGGGAAGGGAGGAATAACATTGTAAAACACACCCAAAGCTAAAGAAGAAGGAGGAGGAGGAGGAGGAGGAGGAGGAGGGGGAGGGGAGGGGGAGGGGAGGGGGAGGGGGAGGAGGAGGAGGAGGAAAGAAAGAAGTAGAAGAAGAAGAAGCCTTACTGACCAGGAAAATTAACTTTCTAAAGCAAAATTCTGAA
This sequence comes from Propithecus perrieri, assembly GCA_963574695.1. Lineage (NCBI taxonomy): Eukaryota > Metazoa > Chordata > Mammalia > Primates > Indriidae > Propithecus > Propithecus perrieri. The sequence goes on along the minus strand of CAUYRB010118261.1, from coordinate 18,674 downwards.
ATTTTATCACTGCTGGGGGAAGGAAATTCTTCCCCACTCCATCCCCTTTCAAGCAACCCAAGACACAAACCCAATAAAAGACTATTTAGATAGTCTGGTAAAATTCAGATGTGAAACTGTCTGGTCCAGGACCTTTTTTTGTTGGCAGATTTTTTATTGCTGATTCAATTTGGTTACTTGATATTGATCTGTATAAAGAAGAACTGGTACCTATCCTGCAGAAATTATTCCATAACATATGAAAAATTGCTCAACATCTGTAATCATCAGGGAAATGCAAACTAAAACCACAATGAGATATCATTTAGCTCTAGTGAGAATGGCTTTTATCAAGAAGTTCCAAAACAACAAATGCTGGCATGGATGCAGAGAGATAGTTATCACTCATACAGTGCTTGTGGGACTGCAAACTAGTGCAACATCTATGGAAAATAGTATGGAGATACATCAAAGAACTAAAAGTAGAACTACTATTTGATCCAGCAATCTCATGACTGGGTATTTACCCAAAGGAAAAAAAGACATTCTATAAGAAAGAAATCTACACTTGTATGTTCATAGCAGCACAATTCACAATCACAAAGATGTGGAAACAACCAAAGTGTCCATCAATACATGAGTGGATTAATAAAACGTGGCATATGTATACCATGGAGTACTACTCAGCCATAAAAAACGAATACGTTATCTTTTTTTAATGCAATAACCCTATGAACTGTAAGTACAGTGTACTATCAGTACCCCTATTATACACATAAGGAAACTGAGGCATAGGCAGTAATAAATATTTGCTCAATATCACATACCTAAAAAAAAAACAAAAAAACACATAGCTGGTAAGTGGTAGGGCTGGTACATAAATCTAAATAATCTGGCTCCGGAACCCTGGCTCCTCACCACTGTGCTACAGTACCTCATGTATACAAAGACAACGTATATAAGAAAAATTGCATCATGTAGGATTTGCTTTAGCTAAATCTTACCAGAGTATCATTATTCATCATTTAAAATTAGAAATGTTCTATTTGCAGAATTAATCCAGATAAATTGCAAAGCATTGGTATTATTAATGATTACAGAGAGTCTTGAGGTCAAATAAAATCTGAATTATTTAGAAAAATTATGTTTTAGTGAAGACTGAAAATTCAGATACATTACAGTAAAATGGTTTCACATGCTTCTTATGCCTATTAGTAAGCAAAAATATGTGCTTTGTTTTTTTAAAAATGGTACTGAAGACTTGGAATATAAATTCAGTCTGATTTATTTAGACCTTTTACTTCTGCATTCAATAACAGTTTTGAACTGTTATTACCATACTCCTTGGCAGTTTTGGAGGATGTTATGAAATTTGGTATGATTATGAAGGTTATACCTTCAGCAACTGTGGTAGAAATTTGCAGTTACATTAATTCTATGAGAAAGGACAACCACCACAGAGAATAAACTTTATCCGTTCTTTGCTGTTACCAGGAGCTTTGCTATTTTTCCCCTCTGTTTGGTGTTCTGATTAACCTTCCTTTTGGGCTCTACTTATCTTTAATTATTATGCATCCTTTCATAGTGAAATGTTTTAAATTTGTATTTTATGAATTTAAAATTCATTATAATTCGTAGACTGAACCTCTGGTTTAAGTACAGAGAGAGTGGCAGGCTTAGCTAGACAATTTGACCCACACCCAACCAGCATCTGCAGAGTTTTTGTTACCTAATTTGCAAAATCCACATAGTTTATTCAATTCACAAAGCAGTACAGTGATAGAAAGCTTTTTTCATTTTCCAGCAAAGTGTCATACAGGCAGCAGCATGTTTATAAAAACAAAGCAGCTTCATGTCAGTTAATCAAGATTCTCTAGCTTCTTCTTGTCAAGGTCTCTGGACCTTTGAGGGCTTGCCTAGACATCCTTGCCCAGGTCCATCTGGAACTACAAGTTCCTCTAGGGTCCCAAATAGCAAAACTGAGTATTCCAGAAATGTTCACTCTCATCTTTGTTATATTTGTCTCATGTACCCTGTGCTAGAATCTCTTTTCATCTGTATCCATTTATTAGTAATATGCTCCTGTTCAGTAGATAAATCCATTTGTCTTCTTGTCTGTAACCGGCTGAAAAAGTCCAGTGTGTGATCTCCTTTACTCCAATCCACTCCATCTGTTCACCATATTCCATGGCCATGTATCCTGAACTTTTCATCTCCCATAGCTGATGTGGCCACTCTACTCTTCCAAAAACTTACATAATGTTAAATCTTAGAACATTTACAAGTTGTCAGGGAACATGTACCCACCCAAAAATAATAACCTTTCCCCCCAGTTTCTTCTTTCTTTTTTTGGTTTATTTGAGTTGAACTGAAAAAAGTCTCCACATTTTTTTTTTTTTCACAACTGGAATTTGGGGTTGGTGAAAGGAAGTGGTAAATACAGTTTGGAAAGGAATGTCCTACTAAGGAATTCAGATTTTATTTTGTGAGCCATGGGAAACCAGTGAATCTTTTTGTTGTTGTTTTAACCACTATACCTTAGGAACATTAATATGACTACTATGTTTTGGATGGATTAAAGAGAGAAGAGAACAGTGTCATGAAAACCAATTACTGCTGTAAGATCAATCTGAGTGAGCAAGAAATGAAATCCTGAACTAGGGAGGCCGTGGTGAGAATGAACAGGAAGCAGACAATTGTCAGTAGAATTGGTCTGACTTGGCAACTTAGAGTTGAGGGAGAAGGAAATGCCAAAGGTAACTGAGATTTTAAGATGCCTGTTGCCCATTCCTTGTGCTGATACTATTATATAAATATAGAACAACAGAAGAAGAATCTCCATTCTGCATTTAGGATACTAGTAAGTAATGGAAATACGGAAGTCATGTTACATGTTTTCAAAGTCTCTTTACTAATGGTCTATGAAAATGGATGGAATTTCTATGTGAAAGTATGGAGTCACTCACTGAGAAAAAAAGGATTGAGGAAGGAAAGTACACAAGGGAGGAACAGTCGTGAAGTATGACGGGACCCATGAGAGTATGCAATCACAAAAAGCCAAGGAGAAGAGTTTCAGGCAGAAGGTTTATCTACTTATGGTTCATTGAGCTTCTTGGATCTGCAGATTAATATTTTTAATTAAATTTGGTAAGTTTTCAGTCATTTTCTCAAAAATTTTTCTGTCACCCTTTCTCTCTTGTCTCCTTCTGGAACTCTCATTTCAAATATATTAGTACACTTGATGTCCCATAGGTCTCTCTGTTTTTCAGCTTGGATAACTTCCACTGATCTATCTTCAAGTTCATTGCTTATTTCTTCTGCCATCTTGAATCTGCTCTTCAGACTTTCTAGTGAATTTTTAATTTCAGTTTTCAAATCCAGAATATGCATTTGGTTCTTTTTTCTAATTTCTATCACCTGAGAATTTCTATTTGTTGATTCATTGCTGTCATACTTTCCTTTAATTCTTTAAATATGTTCTAATTTAGTTCTTTGAACTAAATGGCTGCTTTTAAAAATAGCTGCTTTGTATTTTTTGTCTGCAAAATCCAACACTGAGGACAACCAGAGATTGTTTCTATTGAATAATTTTTTTCCTGAATAAGGGTCACACATTGTTGTTTTTTTGCATATCTTACAATTATTTTGTTGAAAACTGGACATATTATATAATATTTTATAGTCTGGATTCTATTTCTTTTTAACTTTCTGAAGGTTATTGTTGCTGCTTTTGTTTGTTTAGTAACTTTCCTGGGCAAAATTTGTGAATTTTTTTCCCCTGCCATTTCCACATGCTGATGTTTCTGCTCAGTTAAAAAAAATGGTACAAATATCAATGTAGTATGGATCTACACACCCCACATATATGTATAGAGATATATACTAAAATATAATATATACACTATATAATCTATATACTAATATATAATGTCTATATATCTACATACATATGTATATCAATAGTGTATTTATACACACACACACACACACACACACACACAGATTTCTAAGCTTGGATTCCTAAGAGTTTCCTCATGTCTGCATGGCTTAGTGATTGGACAGAAGTTGTGCTCAAACACCCTAAGCCTGTAAAGCTTAGGGTAAAGCTTCTGTCCTATGCAGATGGTCTCTGAGTAGGGAGCTCACTCAAAGTTCAGGCTACTTTTAAGTTCTGCTCCACCTCCAGCTTTTACTTCCCACTGGGCTTTTTCTTATCTTCTCTGTGAATGCACACAACTGGAAGGTTAGCCAGGAGTGTGAGACTAGATTTGGCCTTCTCCAGTTTCCACATATACACATCCAGAGATCTACCCCAACCATGACAACAACCTCAGACTAGTGGAGCTGTTAGCTTTTCCTGCTTACCCATGCCAGAGATCATCATTTCCACCAAAAATGCTGCTGGGAGTGGTTGTCTCCTACTACTCCAGATTGAGTGAGCTCCCACTGACCATACAGAGAAGCTCTAGTCCTCGTGGTCCTGCCTCTGCAAAAACCTCTGCCCTCAATGAGGTGAGGAGAGAAGGTAGGTGGGTATGTGAGTAGCTTCAGGTTGGAATGCCACAAATTCTCATTATTCTTACTGAAAGTTCAACAGTTTTTCAAGCCTAAACACTTCTCAGATTGTTATATGCCTTTGGTTGATTTTCAGAGTGATGAAATGATCGTTTTTGTCAATTTTATCCAGGTTTATAGTTGCCTTTTAGAGAGAGGATTTGTCAAAAAGGAATCTGACCTTGTAACTTTGAGAGTAATTAGCTCAAATCTAAGTTTTATTTTCAAATTCTTTACTTTCCTTTTTCTCTATTTTGAAGTGATTTGTGTCATAAGAGAATAAAATAGTAATAAAAGTGAAAAATGATCTGAAGTATCCCAAGAATGGAAAAATAAGCACCACATGTACTCACCAGCAAATTGGTTTCACTGATCAACACCTAGGTGCACATACAGGAATAACATTTATCGGGTGTCAGGTAGATGGGAGGGGGGTGGAGGGGATGGGTATTTACATACATAATGAGTGCAATGTGCACCATCTGGGGGAGGGACATGCTTGAAGCTCTGACTGGGGGGTAGGGGCAAGTGCAATGTAACCTAAACATTTCCACCCCCATAATATGCAGAAATTAAAAAAAAGAAAGAAAGAAAGGAAAAAAAAGGAAAAAAAAAAAGAAATTCACTACTGAAAACCTTTTCTTGTTTTGCTTTGATATCATGCTTTCCAAAGATATTCATTAATTTTCAAATAATTTATTTATTACAGATTCTCTTATGTTTCTGATGAGTAGTTGCTAAATCAGAAAATACAAAGATTTCATGCCATATCTTCCCAGTAATTTAGTCATAAATAATTTATCAATGGCTTTCTCTGGATTGAATTTAGCGAATATAGTAGTTCTTTCTTATTTCATTAATATATTTAAAATTTTTTTCAAGCGCAAAGGAAGTTCTAAACATCCTTGTGATCAAGTATTATATGTTGAGCACCTTAATAGAAAAAAAAATGCCCAAGGCTGTTCTAGAAGCTACATCATGTCGATTTCATATGTCCAAGAAGAAAGTGATATATTTTCATTTTGGAGACAAAAAATGAATGAGATCCAAGAGTCAGACAAATATTTTTTTGATTTAAAAATTAAATAATTTTAGTTTTATTCTTAGCACTCAGCTTCACCAATTACTAGTGACTTTGAATAAATTGTAATATCTGTGCCTAAATTACCTAAACTGTAAAATGGGGCTAGTATGGGCTTCTGACACGTGTGAGTTGCTCAGTAAATATTGGCACCCGATCCCTTTCCTGCTATACCACCTTGTTGCCATGAAAATATCTTATTTGATATTTATGATAAAATTTTTTTCCTTGAAAGTTAATGGTATCTACATCAGAGAATTTTTAAATATGCTGTAGTATTTTATATCTCTTTAGAATCATGTTTAGTAAGAAAAATCTTAAGCTTATGTATCATATTTTATATGGCAATAACTTTATAAAATTTGGAAAAGTTATCCATACATTTATAGGTATATTGTATATAATTACTAACTCAAACTCTACATATAAAAATTTGTGCATTTAGAAATTATCTGAAATGTACAGGATTCTGCTAAGCAACAAGCAAAAGATGATTTTAGAGTCAAAGGTCATCCTTAGAATAGGTTGCACTTCTTACTCCTAGGAAAGGAAGAGGGAAAAACACCATGAGGACAGATTTTATGTGATATTTATTGACTTTGGGAGTCTTGTTTGGACATAAACTAATCTAGAAATGCCTGGCTCTTATGAAGGGTGCACAAGAAAATAAACTGTGGCTTTAGAAGTTAGATGGTTCTGAGCCCACTCTCTTAGATTCTATATCAGTAGGAACCAGGGTGGTGTATGAACATGTTAATTTTAAGAGATACACAGATAAATGTAATGCCTAGCCCAGTTTGAGAACCACTGAACTACATTATAAAGTATGGGAAAAATTTATAAGATCTCAAAATTATTCTAAGTTTAAACATCAGATGTTTTGATGTAAGTCAAATGAGTTGAATGAACTATCAGAATCTGATCATTTAAAAGTCATATTTTAAAATTGCAGAATCAATTTGCACTATGTTCAAGTGAGTCAACTGAGTTGGCTAACTTTCTGTACCACAACATCCATTAGTACGGCAATAGCTAATAATAAACAGTATCTGAGAGTTGGTGTCATGAAGAATTATCTTTTTTTCTGAAAATACCCACATAAATTTCTTATGGAGCATCAGCAGTAACCAAGTAATTTCTTGGGACATGTGGCAAAAACTGTAGCCTAACAGTATCCATTCTTTCATTCTTCCTTATTAACAAAACACAGATTTTTGCCCTGAAGGGCTATCAGCTCCTCTAAATATTATTGCTCTCCCCTCCTTTGCTGGTAGAGGTGGGCATATGATAAATTTCTCATCAGTGGGGGAGAACTAGAAAACTACAGAGAGTTTCTGAAAAGTCCTTTGTATTTTTTGGTAGATAAAAAGAAGAGCCAGCTGGCACTAGCCTTCTTCCTCTCTTAAGATGGACACACAGTCTGAGCTGCAACAGCCTTACTGGTGCAGTAACCACATTTCCCTCATCTAGACAGAAAGGTCATTGATATCAAGAACATGGCTTCCCTATCCCTCTTTCATCAGCCAAGTTAATAGATGTTTATTGAACTGAATCAAGACTTTAGAATTCAGAGAATGTGACTTTGTTTATATGGGCTTAATATCTAGATAAGAACCTCAGCACACTTATGTCCAACACTTGGAAACTGTTTTTCCCCCAAGTTACTCAGAAGGGACAGGGGCAACAAGAAACAAGGGCCAAGCAATTTTTTTTTCAGCAGGAACTGACTGACCTCTTCATACATTATTTCTTCCTCTCAGATTTTCATGCTTTCATATATCCACGGATGTATATGACTAGTAAAAAAAAATGAAAGAAAAAGATAGAGAAGGAAGGAAAGAAAGAAAGAAAAAGAAAGAAAGAAAGAAAGAAAGTAATGGATCAATATTCCTCACGAATATAGATGCAAAATTCTTAACAATTATTTGAATATAGATGCAAAAAATACCTAGCAAATATTTGCAAGTTAAATAAAACAAAAAAATGATAATACATCATGACCAATTAATGTTTATCACAGGAATGCAAGGTTGCTTCAGCATACAAAAAGCAATTGATATAATCTAGCATTTTAACATAACAAAGAAAAATAACTGCATAATTATTTCATATATGCAGAAAAATAATTTGACAAAGTTCATGTAAAAACTCTCAACAAAATAAGAATAGTAGGAACTTTCTCAAACTGATAAAGTGTGTCTACAAGAAACCTCCAGCCAGCATCATATCTAGTGGCAACCAAACAGAATCATTTCCTACTGAGATCTGGAAGAAGCCAAGCATGCTTACTTTGGGCACTTTTATTCAAAGTCATACTAGAGGTACTGGCCAATGCAGTAAGGCAAGAAATAAAAAAAAATTTGTGAATGTAAGTATCAGAAAGGAAGAAGTAAAACTGTCCTTATTTGTAAATATGATTATTTACATAAAGAAATCCTAGGGAATCTGTGAAACAACTTCTGTAGGGTTAAGATAGAGTCCTGGGCCCAAGACAATTTCTAGTTCTTTTTCCCAGGGTAGAAGGTTTTAATTTTATAACTCCTCCCACAACAGTGATTTTTTGCCCACGTCCCAAGAGAATGAGTGCTTGCTACTTTTCTCTCTGGGGCAGAAGGCTTTGCTTTTTCCCTTTTTCCAGAAGCAATGGGTGTTGGCCTGTGTCCTGGGGTATGAGGACTTCCCCGCTCCCAGTGCTGGGATAGAACACTCTGGGGCATGGGCCAGGATCCCTGCTTGGCTTCCAGCAGCAGCCAGTCACGTCCTGCATGCTTGGGCTCCCAGCCAAGGTCTTCCTCTGGTCTGCTGCCCAGGCTCCAGTCCTCAGGGAGGCCTAAGAGTGTAAAGACCCCGGAATCTGCAGCTCAGCGAGTCAAAACTTGGCCTTTTGGAATTAGCCAAAACCTGGCTGATTGCTTCTCACCCACTGACTGATAACTGACTCTCCTTCCTGTGCTCTGTCAAATGTGAGTGAGTCCTCACCTCTCATATCTCCTTGGAGATGCCAGTCCCTTGCAGGGATTCAAGCGATCTGGCTGGCTTTTGACCTCAGCTTTTTGTTAGGTTCAAGAAAAACTGTGGTCTTGTACATTCTCTGCCTTTTTCTCATTGTTAGAATGGGAACAATGTTCTTTGCGGCTTTCTGTATCCTGAATGGAAGCAAATGTCCCGAGGTGCACTTACTCCACACTTCCTGAGATTGCCCCACAACCTCTTCCTTGCAGTCTCATACTGCTATTTTTGTGTTGACTGACTCACCCTCACTCATGGGGCACTGTCCCTCAAAGCTTATGTTTGTTTTTATGTCTGGTTCAAACTGTTCAATTCTGCTGTATTCACCATCAAGTATACAGTAGGTCACTGTGTTTGTTTCTCAACTTGGCCAGAACATGCAGACAGGACCAATTCAAATCCTAAATCCCCACAAGCCTGTGTTTATAAATTCTCAGGCAATGTCAAAAAACAATTGACTAACTGGGAGAAAAATGTTTGCAACACATATCACAGACAAAAGACTAAAATACCTCATATAGAAAGTATCCTTAAAAATTAAAGTTTGGAAAAATGAGAAAAAGAAGTCAACAGATAGTTCACAAAAATACATAAAAATGACTTGAGAAGATATTCAACTCACCCATACTTAAGAGAAATGTGAATTAGACCAACACTGAAATATCATTTCTCAACTATCATATTGACAGGAGTGGGAAAGTATGATGACTTCCTCTGCAGCTAAGGCTGTGGGGAAGCAGGTGCTCACATGTGCCGCCGGTGGGAATGCAAATTGGTACAACCTCCTGATGGAGAATTTGCTGGTTCTAACACAAAAACACATGCACTTATCTTTTAACTCAACAATCCACTTGTAGATATCTACCCGTGAAGACACACCTCCAACAATACAAAAATACGTATGCATAAATCACCCATCATGGCATTGTTTTTATTATTGTAAAATATTGGAAATTATCTAAATGACCATGCATAGGAGAGTGGTTGAATAAATTGTGGTATTAATATGTCTGCACAATGGAAAACTATGCAACTGTCAAAACTGTCATGGAGTGGTTTACAGTGTATGTTGTTAGGTTAAAATAAGAAGAAAAACACAAAAGAGTATTTATAGTGTGCTTTCATGTAAGAAAGAAGAGGATATAAGAAAATACACATGCGCCTACTCAGTTCTGCACAAGGAATTACAGGAAGGGTAAGTCAGAAAGCACTGAGCCCGGGACCTGTGGGAAGCAGGTGGGAACAGGTGGGAAGAATGGGGGTTGGGGTGGCATTAGAGGCATGAGGTGGGGGGGAGACTCCAAGGGGTGTTAGAACCATGGTCATGTCATGGAATATTGGAAGTAAATAACATAACCATACTGAAGAGAGTGCAAAAGGAACAAACAAGGAACTTTGGAAAATGATATTTGACTAAATACCGGAAGGCTGAAAACAAGAGGCTGTACACACGTATTGTCCTCTAACGAGTGAATTCGTTTTAGCAACTCTGAAACTACCTCCTGTGTGTTCAAGGAATGAAAAAATGGGTGCAATGCTGTGGATAGTGAGAGCCAGGTTTCCCACAGTGAAAAGGAAAGGACAAGGCCAGGATCAGCCGCTGGGGCAGGACTGGAATCCAAGGCATCTGTTTGAACTCATGGTGTCCAACGTCAGTACAGTTAGATGCAGAAATTGATCTGCACACACATGTCTAGCTCTGTCTGCTGCCAGGGCCTAGAAGCAGGGACACCCTAGTAGCAATGAGCACACCTGGCCCCAGATCTTGGTTTCTAACTCCAATCTCCAATAATAGGAACCAGGACTCCTTAGAGAAGCAGCTGATTCCAGAGCCAGGGCAGGGACATCATGAGAGGAGCCTGGAGTTGTGGTGCCAGAAAGTGCAAAAGCACTCAGAGAGGGTGGTGGCATGCTAGACGGACACCAGCATTCTCAACAGCGAAACCGAGAGCACCGGGGCTTCGGAATGAATATGCGTGGTTTGCAGCCCATGGGATGAAGCAAATGTCAGTAAGTTTACACTGATAGAACGTATAATGGAATAAACACATTAGTAAAAGGAGGAGAAGGGACAGCTCTTTTTCACAGAATTTTAACCAATTAATATAGAAGGAAGGCTGGAAAGAGAAAATCACCTTTCAGCAAATACTAGAGTCTTAACTTTTGCAGTCAAGAATCAATGGCTGCTGAATCAGTGAGTGAACATAGGATGAGAAGTAGGACATTGGCACAGTCTGAGAGTATCTCCCCATAAGATACTAATTATTCACAACCGGAAAAACGACTCGATTGTGGAGAAACCTGGCAGATACCACCTTACACAGGGATCAAAAAAGTCACACCCCTGGTACTGAAACGGGTCCACATCAAGTGGCATCAGTTGTGGCCCACAGGGCGTGGCACAGCACTGCTTCTATAGTGGTCTTGCCCAAGAGCACAGCCTGGGGTTAGGCTTGGGGAAAATTCAGACAAATTCAAATTGGAAGAGATTCTACCAGGCAACTCTTCAAGGTCATCAAAGACAAAGACAGAAGAGGGAGTCTCCAGACCGGAGGAGACTAAGGCATCACAAGTGGAATCCCAGTTGGGTTCTGGAGCCAGGGAGAGACATGAGCAGACTGATTGGTGAACAGTGAATAAGGCCTGGGGGTTCTCAAGTGACAGTGCCGGAAGACGCTGATGTCGGGAGTGCTAGGGAAGGGGGTGCAGAAACTCTAACACTGTCACAGCTCCTCCTTGAGTCTCAAGTAGCCTCACAATGGAAGCTGTTGTCAGTGCCCTTGTCCTGGTTCTACCGTCCTGCTGTTTCAGCAGTTCCTGTGGAGGCCTCTGATCAGCCTCTAGGATGGAGCAGGGAGGCACCCGGGACTGGGGGAAGCTCAGCATGTTCCCTCTGAGGGTGGGGTGGCACTGCGGCCTTGCCGGGTCCCATCTGGCCCTTCCTCTGCTTCCCCAGACTCCACCCCATCATCCTCAACCTCTGCCTCAGGGTCTGTCTGTTTTATTTTCTGTTGCTCCTTCCAAGCTCAATGGGGATGATGCAGAGAGATTGATTCCGAGACTGCTCCCACTGCTCTCAGTGCAGACTCGCCTGTGTGAACTAAAATAAAATCTCAAGGCCCCAGCTGACCGACTGAATGGACCCCCTCTTGGCCAAGGGGACCCCAGAAGAACCTTAAAGCTGAGCTGCTGGCCATGAGGAGAAGGGAGATCAGACTTCCCTTGTTACGTATGCTCCCCCCCTTTTGGGGTTATTCTTTGTAAGAATAAGATACTCACCATTAACACACCTGAGGCCATGCAAGACAGAGCTTAAACCACATCTGCAGGCCACCAATGTACTTAACTGGTCACTCGGCACATGTCCAGTGGCTTGTCTCTGATTAACAGACATCCTTAACTAACTTAAAACATTCCAAGGCTTTAGACAAAGCTTCATTTCTTTAACTAAATGCAAATCAAAGAATCTTTAAACCATCTGTAACCTGTAAGCCCCTCCCCCATGTCCTTTTTTTTTAGGCCAAACCAGTCTACACTTTCCATGATTTATGATTTTATGTGTAATTCTTGTCTCCCTAAAATGTATAAAACCAAACTGTAATCCAACCATGGCAAGAGTACTTGTTCAAGCCTTCCTGGGTATGGTTCTGCAGGCCGTGGTCACACATATTAAGCTCGGAATAAACCTCTTTAAATTATTTTACAGAGTTTCAGGTTTTTTCCCTTAACACATGTAACCTTACTTACCATGGAACCTGCTACCAAAAAGATGCCCTGCTATATTTAACTTATAACCCTTAGGCAATTTTCACAAGACAATAAGTGGGAAAAATTCAGAGGTATTAGAAATATTAGATTTAAGTAGAATTGTATTCTTGTTTAAGCCCTGAAAATATCTAGTTTGGGCCTTCCAAACACCAGACGCTGCTCCCTGGGGAGGACTGTTTGGGAAATGGGTTGAAAATGCACATCCCCTACAGAGATGCTTGGTGGGCCCTGGACTTTGTATCTAATAAGATGCCCTCCCCACGCCAGACGCGCCTGCATATAGGCCGCACCACAGATGTCCTACATGTATGTCCTGGGTACACGCATGCACCCTTTCTCATTTTTAATCTCTAGGGTTAAGAGAAGACATATCACTCCCACGGGGTTCAAGCTTCTCACCTCTGAGCTTTGGCACACCGGTTTTTCCAGCAAACTCATCTGTTGGAGGAAGGCTTTTCCTCACTCCTGAAGGAACCCCTGGGGGAACACTCTGGCTCTCTTTGCCTGCCCCTCTCCCCCACCCCCGGGGAAGGAGAAGTGACTTGGCTAAAGGTTTGGAGGAAGGGACCAGGCAGAGCCATCCTCTCCCTCTGGGTGTCTGCCCACCTGTGAGGCAGCGCTTCAGCTGTGCTCCTTTGGGCTGCAGTTTTCCAGGGGGACCCCATGGCGGGGGGCAGAGCTGGGGGTTCCCCAGCCCAACAGAGACCTGGGAAACCTGTCTAACTCGGGTGAAGCAGCTGTGTTCTCCACCCAAGCGTTTTGCCCTCCACAAAGGAGACCTTCCCGCTGCACCTGCCTTGCTCCTGTCTCTCCCATTATGCCTGAACTCAGGCAGGGGCAATGGCCGGGATGAAATTACCATCAGAGCAAAGTCTACCTGTTTTTCCAGAAGAGAGTTGATTTTCTTGATATTCCTTGCGAGCAGTGGTGTGATAATTCTCTTTAATACGGACTTCTTTGATGAAGAACATGAAAAAAAATGGGAAAAGTTTTCTTGATTACACGCTTGTGAACATTTTTCGGTCCGTACTTTATTTTACAATGTTGGATTGGAATTATAATGTATTTTTCAAATTCTGTTTGAAAATGTGCATTGGAAAGTTAATCTATAAACAGAGATTCAGGCCTTATCTGAATGCCTTGAATCCAGCGGTTCAGGCCTCGGCAGATGTCGGGTGAACTAACTAATCCTAGGAATTAGAATTTACATCTGGATGCAAAATTTCAAGAAAATGCTGAAATTTCCTGATGCTAATTGCATTTCCATGCTCTGTTCTCCCCCTGTGAGTTGTTGATCAAATGCTCTGTCTTGATTTTTAGTGTGCCGTGATATTTACTTAGCACAATTTTGACAGCGTGAAGCTGCACTTGGGAAAAGCACATTCTTTGCCTTCGTTTGTTACTCACTGTGTGGCCTTGGGCAAGGCATTCATGAGACCTTAGTTTCTTCCTCTGTCAAATGAGGTGATAATAACTGCCCTGCTCTCTCAGAAGCCATCGGTGAGCCCCAAGTGAGATCATGCATGTTGAATTATAAGGTGCTGGTTAGTTCAAAGGTCTTATTTTCCACACACCTGGTGTTCCTGCAGTAGCTAAACTCCATTTGCATCCTGAGCACAAGAACGTGCTTGAGCTTGCACTCCAGAGATCATCCCAGAATAAAGGCACTTTATCTCTGCCCGTCTAGGTTTGACTTCCTCAGTCTCGGGAAGGCAATAGAAATTTCGGACAACTGTTTCGTTCACATCTCTATTTGCCCTTGCCCCCGAAATAGCTGGTCTTAAAGAACGCTAAAATGATAGGGTCACGTACTCAATACCACAGAGCTCTAGGAATACGTGCAATTATAGGGTTAAAAAAAGATATACTTGCTTTTTTTCTTTGTTTGTCCTGGTGGTAATATTGTTAGTGGTTTTTGTGTTTCAAACAATGTTGGTTTATTCAGATGCAAAATCTCCTGGGCTATAATTTCATCTTGGGAAAAACACAAGAACACGTTAAAGCCAGCAGTGCAGGGCTGACACCATTCTCTCTGCATGCACCTAAGGCTTCTGTGAACACGGTGAATAGAAACAGGGACTCAAGGAGCTCAGTGGATTTGGTACTTGACTTTCTACTGAACTTTGTCTGGGCTGGGCAGGCTGCTGCCTCCCTGAGCATGTTCAGAACAATTGAGACAGTGCAGACACCCTGGACCACAAGCACAGCCCCCCCGAGAGATCTGACGCTGGATGCCTGGCCCCAGTTGTGGCTGTAACCCTCCGTCCTGCCCAGTGGTCATCTGTCCCATCTCTGAGACTCTCCTCACGCTGTCCTCATGTAGGAGTGAGCGTCTCTCCTGATTTCCACATACACATGGCCGTATTTTCTCCCTTTACATTCTTGCGACCTCTCCAAAAAGCTTTTAACACAGAGTCCTGGACTTTGTGTCCGACAGACCTGGCCCACATCCAGGCTCTGCTCTCACCAGAACGTGACCTTGGATAGGTCCCTTCACGTCTGTGACCCTCAGCTTCCTGCCTGTAAAACGGAGCTGTATATTTGTCTTGTGGGCTTTTGTGGTGCAGAAAGCAATCAACACGGTGCCTGGACACAGGGGAAGCTAAACAAATGGCCGTGGAGAGCTGCCACTGACTCCGCAGTGCGATGGTCCCACCAACCCACCACCAGGCCGTGGCTGTGGATGGCACAGCCCAGAGTCCTGCGGGTGACCAGCCAGTCCTGGTTTGCCTGGGACCCTCAGGTTTTAGCTCAGGAAGTCCTGCATGCAGAGCCCCTCGGCCCTGGGCAAAGTGGACGGCTGGTCACCCCAGCACTGGCTCATGCAGGACACAAGAGCACAGGGGAGGAGATTGAAAATGTCACTGGGAATGGAAATGTCACCAACACATTGAGGAAAACGCTTCCTCCACTGGCTCTTGGTGTTCTACCCAGCAGCCACGCACTCCTCCCTCCTCGCCCACAGAACCCGGATTTTGCGGGGGGCAAGGCATGCACCCTGGGTACACTTTCAAGCCCCCCTGCAGCTGGATGGCTACAAGACGTGAAAAGGTACGCAGGAGTCTACGGCTCTGAGCGGATTTTGCTTCTCCTGATAGAAGAGAAATGGTGAAGCAGCGTCGGATCTCTGGGGGCCGTGCGTACTGTCCAGGGTGTTCACAGCCACACAGCAGGCACCGGGGACTCCGAGGGGAAGGCTGGGTGAAAAACTACCTATGGGCACCGTGTGCACTATTCAGGTGACAGGTGCACCTCAAGCCCAAACCTCACCACCGCACAGCATATCCACACAACAAAACCACACTTGTACCCCTAAATCTATTGTACTAGAAAAAGAGAGAAAAGGGTGTCTGCACCTGCACCCCCCTCCTCCTGCCCTGGAAGTGGCTGAGGTGTCTGTGCCATGGACACCATCCACGACCACCTGGCAGGAGCCTGAAGGGTGGCCAAGATCACCTCGGGGACACAAACCAAAGCCAGGTGCCGCCTCCCTCCTAACTGCTGGTGACCAGGAGCACAGCCCCGCGTGGTTGAGCGCCCCCCCAGCCTCTGTCCTGCCCTGGCAGCACTGGATTCCACCTTGAGAAGACCTTGGCTGCTGCGGTATGGAAGCCCCAGTCTTAGGTATTTTAGGGTCCTGAAAGTCAGGGTGTCGGGGGAGATGTGGGTCTTGGAGAAGAGTGGCTATTCATTTGCGCAATGAGCATGTATTGGGCACCTACTGTGTCCCAGACATCGCACAGGTGCTGGGAGTCAGGATGACCTGGCCTGGGTCCCTGGGCTCTGTCCACTCCAGCCAGCCACACACAAGAGATGAGATTCCACAGTTGCGACCGTGCATGGAGCGTCAGGGTGATGGGGCACTCACCGAGGGTGGGCGGGACACAGGCAGGCCGAGGCAGGACCTCAGCTGAGCAGCACAAACAAGTGGGTGCTCCTGGGTGCTGCCTGAACTGCTGGGCTGAGCCCCACTCCTGTTACCCACGACATTGCTGGGTCACTCTTGTCCAGGGAGATGGGCTGTGTCTGCAACTCTCTCTCTCTAACAAACTGCACTTGAGGTCCCAGACCTGGCCCACGTGAACCAATCTGCTCCATGCAGGAAGCTGGGAGTGGCCTCCTGAGGACACCAAACTCCATGAGCCACAGACGTCCTGAAAAGTCCTTAAAATGGGTGTATGACAGGCCAGCTGCCGCAAGACTGCTCCTGCTTGCAGGGCAGTGACCATGCTAGGGCCCAAGAGAGGCGGGTTCACTTTGAGAAGTAAGATTGCCAGGGGCTTTTTAGGTCTAACGGTCTAAAATTCTATGTCTCTTGGCCAGACGCAGTGGCTCATGCCTGTAATCCTAGCACTCTGGGAGGCCGGGGCAGGAGGATTGCTTGAGCTCAGGAGTTCGAGACCAGCCTGAGCAAGACCGAGACCCCGTCTCTACTATAAATAGAAAGAAATTAGCCAAACAATTTAAAATAGAAAAAATTAGCTGGGTATGGTGGCGCGTGCCTGTAGTCCCAGCTACCTGGGAGGCTGAGACAGGAGGATCACTTGAGCCCAGGAGTTTGAGGTTGCTGTGAGCTAGGCTGACGCCATGGCACTCTAGCCCAGGCAAGAGAGTGAGACTCTGTCTCAAAAAAAAAAAAAAAAAAAATTCTATGTCTTTCTTAATTTCTTGGGAGTTTGACTGTTAGATGTAGGCACGAAAGCTATGGGTCATGGAAATGTGAGTGTAGCCTCAAACCAAGTCAATTCCCTCCACTGCCTGCCACTTGTCCCAGGTTATTTAGGAAACACCTGATGACAGCTACCCAGACATTTTCACACGCAGACCAGAGGTTGATATGGTGACACAAGGGGCTTCCTTACCAAATACCGTGGTTATATTGTGATCCAGGTTTTCAAAAGTTGATGGCAGTACAAAATTTGAACCTAGGGGAGAAATAAACACCCTTTGGTTTAACAGTGTAAATTGAATTTGCACGTACTTTTTTTTAGACGGAGATTTTTGGGATGCTGCAAAGAGGAAGGAGCCGCGTGGGTGTGGGTAGGGACGGACAGCCAGAGGGGGTTCTCTGGGACTTGGGTTTCTATCTTGAAAACGAGGAAAGGGCACACCTCTGGGCTGAGGAGGGAGGACGATCTGCCCAGGTGCTCTGGGCTGGAACCTGCCCTCATGGCCCCTGGAATCATCCCGCATGAGTGCAGAGACAACTTCCTGGTCTCAAGGGTGACTGGGCTCATTCAACCATTTTGAGTGAGCAAAGGAAAAGGGACACACATTCCCTTTTGTAAAAAGCAACATTTTCACCTCCTTTATGAGCTGTCAGAATAATTAATTAGGAGACAATTACGCTGAGATGGTTGTAGTGCCTTAGATTCCTACCCAGGCAAACTGAAGCCCAATTCAATGGAAACAGGAAAAGGAAACTCAAGCTTAACCAATCAGAAATTACCAACTAACCTCTAAAAAGGAACATCCCACTTTACCCAATCAAATATTTTCTTCGTCTTACTTCTGAGAACACCAAATTCAAATTTTCCCCTCGTGCCCTCTCAGTGGAGCACTGAGCCACCTGACATCTGGCGCTGCCCGATTCATGAATTGCTAAATGCTGATTAAACTTGCTGAAATTTTAATGTGCCCAAGTTTGTCTTTTAACAGAATGGTTCCTACAATGAACACATCTAAAAGTTTAGAAATCACGGTTTGGAGAAATGGAAAAACAGTGTGAAGTGCTATCTCACTTCATGGTTCTGTTCTGGGAGGTTGGAGGACTCAGAGATTGGCCACTCTATTTCTCCTCCTTAGTAATTGAAGAAATTCCGGGTGATCCCACTTGCAGAAAAGAGGTGGAGTCCGTGGGGTGAACTGACAGTCCAAATGTCAGGCATCCCCAGGATCCGTGGGCTTCTGACCTGCTGTTTCGCTGCACGCAGTGACCAGAACACTCCACGATTCTGAGCGCTGCTTTCTCCTCGGTGTCACCCACCAAATGGTTCCTCCCTTCTGCCATTCACGCTCTTCCTCATTAGAGGTGCGGCTTCTCAGTGTCCCAGTACCTTTCTTTGGCTTTGGTCATGGTCGAGGTCAACCTCTTCCTCCAGCCCCCAGGTCGAGGCTCTGGGGCCACCACACCTTCCCCTTTTGAGCTGCACAGAGCTTTCGGGTGGTGTCTGCAGGAATCTGAAGTTCCTGCACTAAACCAGTGACAAAGCTGATTTCCAAATGGTTTTAATGATCGACAATCTGCATACCAATGGACTCATCTGCGCACATGCCACTTAGA
>CAUYRB010118260.1:0-16661 GCA_963574695.1 Propithecus perrieri | reverse complement strand
TATATATTTTTAGTTGTCCAATTAATTACTTTCTATTTTTGGTAGAGACGGGGTCTCGCTCTTGCTCAGGCTGGTCTCGAACTCCTGAGCTCAAACAATCCGCCCGCCTTGGCCTCCCAGAGAGCTAGGATTACAGGCGTGCGCCACTGCGCCTGGCCCTGAATTTATAGAATTCTTAATTCTGTCTCCCAGCTGTGCATGCAGAAAATGTTTTTACTTTTTTCATGCAACATTCCTTTGACATCATTCTGTAGTGCACACTGAAGAATTGTGTTTCTCATGTTGTGTGTGTGTGTTTGTGTGTATTTGTGTAACTGTGTATTTTATAATGTGATCATAGCATTTATTTAGTTCTTCATTGTGCTCTATTGTCGCTATTAACAGTAAGCTTAGTGCCAGTTTCTATTTGGAGAGAAGAATGGTCATGCAGTGGTTGAATTTCACTATACCCCCTGCCCCCACCACCTACCATCCAATTATATTTGGGCAATGACTGTATTGTGTGAGGTTGAAGAGAGCCATGTGAGAATTCTGATTAGCTTAGGAGGAACTGAATGGTGGTGGTATTACTTAGCAGTATTGAATCAAATTCCTCTGTGTCCCCAAATACAGCTGGAAGGGAAGGGAAGGAAGATCATTTATATGGGTCACTGACTTCATACCTTCACTAATTTTTTGTTGTTGTTGAAATAAAACTTTAAATAGGTTTAAGGTTCATTTAGCAATCCTTTGTGTAAGTGCTTGTGGGGATATTTAATAAGTACTTTTTAGTATCCAAAGGGCCAACTACTTGTTCCTTATTTCAAGACATTTAGAAAGAAAATGTGGCCACCTACATTGAATTGTGTAGTTAAAATCCTAGAATCCTTCACATGGTCAGTCCAAGGCTGCCTTTATTGTTTTTCTTTTTTTATTTTTTTTTAAAGAAGTATTGTGGGAATTAATTTTTTTTTCCCAAAGACTAGAATGAGTATTCTTTGTTTGGAAATTCAGTTTGCAGTTGAATTAAGCTCATAGAAGGTTAAGAGCCGCTTGTACCTCCCCTCACCTAAAATGCTTACATTTTAAATAGCCCTCCAGTCACCTCCTGAGAAAGCAGGTTATTTACCTATGGCCCAGTCAGATCCTAAAGCAGACAGTGTCACTTTGTGTTGTTGATGATTTTAGGTATACATTACAGGTTTAATGCATGGTATATTATTTTTATTTTTTAATTTTTATTTTTTTGGTACTAGTTTTGGACCAATCGAATACAAAGGCCCCATGAGTGCTGTTTACATTGAGAAGTTTGTCCGCCGGGTGATGAAACCACTTCTCTACATCCCATCTCAATCAGAATTACTAGATTTTCTCTCAAACTATGAGGTACCTGTCTTTCATATCTCCTCCATACCCAAGGCCTTTCACTGGTTGTATTGGATTGTTTGTATTAAAAGTTTTTTTTAATACCTCCTGAATTGCAGCAATTAAAAGGTCACATTATAAATAAGCCCCAGTTAAATGCTTTTTTAGCTACTGGTAAGGATGGTTTGGCCAAGTGGATTTTAAGAGAATAGGATACTTGCAAAATCTTGTCTGTTCTTTGGGAATTTTCAGTAAACTTTCAGCTTGCCTCACAGTTAACTTAGAGTGCATGAGAATTAACTTGCAATTTATGTACAGCTGCAAATTTCTATGCATGTTGTTTGAAACATTATAGCATTGTACTATGAGATGCCTGGCTTTTCTTCCCAGTTATAGTTTAACTTGTTTTTTTTTAAACTGGAAATATGTTCCTTTCCGTTTTATTAAGGGCATAACTATTTTAGGGTCTTATTTACAGAAAGTTTCCTAACTTTCCCAACATGGCTTCTCTTCTGCTTTCCCATTGCCATCTTTAATCCTTGATAAATTATTTTTACAGGATCTTTAATGCATATTCAGGACAGTTTATTATTGAGAGACCAGTTTTGGGATAATTAAAATATGTAGTCTCAAAAAGTTACAAATAGTTCCACAAAAAATTCAGTGGTGCAAGTGTAAAATCATACTTGGGTACAACAAGTAAATACTTGATACTTAGGTACAACAAAAATCAAGACCATAAATAGCTGATAGAGATTAAAAAACATACGAACCTTAGCCTCACTGACGATTTGGAATTGTGACTGGTTGAATTTTACCTTTTGCACTGTGTATTTTAAATAGATTAGATATGAATTTTTTCACCACTTACAGCTTTTTAAAAATCATGTTAGAAACTCTGTGTGTTAACTATTAGCAGATTCCCCAAGCAGCAGTGTTAATATCTAATTATTCAGCTTATAGGTCTCAGATATGCATCAGAGTAAATATTCCTTAATCTTATGTGGAACAGATGGACTTCTGTTCATCTCTCAGGCTGGTTCCCATTTGGCTTGGGCAGGCTGGGAAGTGAGAACTATACTAGGAGGCCCAGCACCTAGGCCTGGTCCCTTTGGCAACACTAACTGGGTCTTTGATTTGGGGCGAGTTACTCACCTGCTGGGCACTAGGGGCCTGGGCCAGGGTTTCAAAGTTCTTTAACTCTTTAAGTGCAATTAATGTTGTGATAAGTGAGTTTTCACATATATTTGTGGTAGAGACAGGCAGAGTCACTGGTGGTGGCACAGCAAGATGGTAAAGAATTGGAAGTTAGACAGACATGAGTCAAAGCTCAGCTCTGTCACTGAGCTGTGTGGCCTTGGGCCAATTACTTAACCTCTTTAAGCCTATGTTTTCTCATCTGTAAAATAGGATAAAGGAGACAAGACATCAAAAATGCTTAGGATGTAGCATTACATCCTAAATGAAATAAATGAAAACCTGTTATCAGTAAAAACAACATCATGGGAAAAATCCTGGATATTTACTACTATTGCAAGAATTTAAAATGTGCATAATACCTGCTAGAATTCCCTACTTAGATACAGTAAATATATATACTTTGTTTTGTAATTAAGTAAAATAATTGATAAAAATGATCTATAAGGGCCAAGAGGTGATATCATTTGGTTATGCTCTGTTGGGACTTTTGTAAAACACTATGCCCAGTTTTGATTGATACTCTTTTTTTTTTTCTTTAAATTTTCACTCAATCTTTTCTAAAAAGGAAAGAAATGAGAGAGGAGCTATGGAACATCAGATATTATACTGCATGTGTTTACCCTTCAAAAAAAATTGTGGAAAAATTGAGATAATTTAGTCTAATAAAAGGACTGTGATGTACGTTTGCTATAATTTTCATCTCTATCAGAGATTTGTATTCCGAAAGTTCTGACCCAGTTTTTCGGCTTCAATTGTTAGCAGAGGTCATGTGATAAGGGAGGAGGACTCAACCAGGATTCTCGACACCTAGGTTTTAGCCCTGACTTAGCAAGTCTCTCATTTCTGAGTTTCACTCAGATTTCTCATCTCTAAAGTAAGGGAGTTGGCTCAGATAATCCCTACTCATCCTTTTGGCTTCAGTGAAGTGTGGAGGTTGGAAAGAGGCACACAGAGGAAGGTGCTTAAGTTTTTGGTTGTAAAAGTATTTTGAGGCATTGCCCTTGAACATCTATATCAGAGATCTTTCAAATCCTTTCTTATTTATTGCCTTGATGTTTCTTGTGTTCTCTCTAGTTGCATCTGTAGGAGAGAGACAAGTGCACATTTATGACTGAGCAACAAGGATGATTCCTTGTCTTTAGCTTTGGCATTCTATCTGCTTTGCAGCATTATTTTTAAAGATTATGCTTGAAGTATTGACATGGAGCTCCCAATAGACCGATGTTGATGACATTACTCATAGTTGGTTTTTGGCAGCCCACTTAATTAGAGTGATGTACGACAAAGATTAGACTGCCATTAAAATGGGAAATGAAGAGTGCCACCAAGATGGGACCTCTAGGTGCCTTCTATCAGCCTTTAAAATGATTTCCTCCCAGAAGCTGTGGATAGCTTTTATTGTGTTAGTATCATTTGCTTCTTACTGAGACAAAATTGCCTAGTTGGCAAGAGACAATACTTTGTTAATTGTGAAAGAACTGGGGAGTCAAGCACTTGCTTAACCATTTATCTTGTGAAACATACCACATGGTACAGCTTAGAAGCTGTGTCAATTTCATATGCACTCTGTAAGATAACATAGAAAATTCTAGATCTGGAAGTGAAACCACTGTCATGGTTTTCACAGTTGAATAAATAGGAATAGGAAAGTTAAAGGAATTTTTGGAGACCCCAGTCTAGAGCACAGTTTGCTTTTGAATCATCTACTAAATTAGGGTTTCTCAACCTTGGCACAATTAACATTTGGGGTCAGATAATTCTGTGTTGTGGGGGACTATCCTGTGCTTTGTGGGATATTTAGCAATATCCCTGGCCTCCACCCACTAGATGTCCCTCTCTCCCCCCTCAGTAGTGACAACCACAAATAGCTCCAGACATTGCCAAATGTCCCTTAGTGGTCAAAATTGCCCCAGTTCAGAACCACTTGACTGGGCGTGGTGGCTCACGCCTCTAATCTCAACACTCTGGAAGGCCGAGGTGGGAGGATCTCTTGAGCTCAGGAGTTCAAGACCAGCCTGAGCAAGAGTGAGACCCCGTCTCTACCAAAAATAGAAAACTTAGCCTGCTGTGGTGGTTCACACCTATAGTCCCAGCTACCTAGGAGGTGGGAGAATTGCGTGAGCCCGGGAGTTTGAGGTTGCAGTGAGCTATGATAATGCCACTGCACTCCAAGCCCAGGTGACAGAGCAAGACTCTTGTCTCAAAACAACAACAAAAAACACTGCTCTAAATGGTTCAGAGTTTCCCCAATTAAGGCCTTAAGATGACGTATCACAGGTGTTAGTACAAACACATCTTTTTTCACGTGGCACTCAGAAGGCCACAATCTAATAGTTGGAAGCTTATCTGTTTGTAATGGTGGCAGTAGAGAGAGGATGAGAATTGAACAGTGCCTTGACTGAGAACTGGAATGTTATCGGTGGGGGACTAGAGTGAGAAGTGGTTAGATTGTCATCAGTAGAACTGTCCCTGATATTCAACTTACTCAAACTATTTTTCTCCAAAAAACAAAACAAAAAACCCTCTATATATTTTAAATATGCGAAAGACCTTGCTAATTTAAAGAAATCATACCGTGAAAGATACTTGTTTTGCTCAAGAGCCTTATCTTCTAATTTGTATTTTTTGTGAATATGGATTTTTATATCAAGTATATTTAAATTTAAGTAAATTTAAAATTATGTCGAAAGAATTAATGTTTTTGTGACACTTCTGAGGTTTGTCATAATGACAGATTGGTTTTTTGCTTGAGTTATGTCTGTAGATGTATTTGTGACATTTTGTAGGAGGGTGTTTGGTAATTTTCAAAAAGCCATGTTGATTAATTATAAATTTATCTCTAATCCAGATATTTGTGAGCAGTTTGGACCATCATAAAATTGTAGTTAGCATTCATTACTTGGGAAGTGATGATATCCTGAAATAAGCAATTTTCTCTATTGACATAAACTTATATGTATACTAAACTTCATTCAGATGTGCTTATTCTGTTGTTATAAAAAGGAGTGCTCTAATTGTATCTTTTTTTTTTTTTTTTTTTTTGAGACAGAGTCTCACTCTGTTGCCCGGGCTAGAGTGCCATGGCGTCAGCCTAGCTCACGGCAACCTCAAACTGCTGGGCTCAAGCAATCCTGCTGCCTCAGCCTCCCAAGTAGCTGGGACTACAGGCATGTGCCACCATGCCCAGCTAATTTTTTCTATATATATTTTTAGCTGTCCAAGTAATTTCTTTCTATTTTTTGGTAGAGACGGGGTCTCGCTCTTGCTCAGGCTGGTCTCGAACTCCTAAGCTCAAACAATCCGCCCGCCTCTGTCTCCCAGAGTGCTAGGATTACAGGTGTGAGCCACCGTGCCTGGCCTCTAATTGTATCTTGGTTGAATTTTTATAAGTCCTACAGTTGAATTGTCTCAAAAGCCTATTTCAGGTGATTTTATATTGAATTGCCTAGAAGGACAGAAGTATTTAACCAGTGGAAAATATTTTATTTGATTTAGATATCTCAAACCTACCCAAATCAGATTGCTAATCATTAACCATAGTTTTATGCTTATAAAATATGACTCCAAGCCCAGAAACAATTTCTAGAAGAACAATTTTACCTTTAACTTACTTAAACATCACCAAAAGACATTAAAGGGTGAAAATTTTCAGTACTTAACTCTGAAAATTCTGAAATACTGTAGTCATTATTAGCAAGGAAATAATGAGTAAACTATGCATCGGTAAGTACCCTTCAGGTTTCATGTGCTTTTACTTCTGATGTTCCCAACAGCCATGTGAGAGAGTTGGAAATTGTATAATAGCTCCTTCGACTAGATTAAGAAGCTAGGGTACAGAGAGTGGAAGAAGGTGGTTAGATAAATTGCCAGGTGACAGAAAAACCTGAGCATTTTGGAGAAAAACCTATTAGTAGAATGCCTAGCACCTGGTATTCTCACATTGTAGTAAAATTCTACTCTGCATGTTGAACAGGTAGGTACTGTTTCTGTCAATTCATAGTTTTATAGCACTGTGAATAAAATAGTTGTACGTTTCAAGGTGTGAATTAACATTAGTGCGGAAATATTTCAAATGCCATTGAGCAAAAAAATGTACCAACGTAACTATTCTCATGGCCACTAGAGGGTGTGTGCACCATCTGCTGAAATTTAGATTATACTGTTACACAGATGGTGCCCACTTAGGAAAGAAGTATTTTATGCCTATGAGGATTTCCTGGCCTCCTATAAATAGCCTGTTTCAACTTCTCATAACAGGTACTAAATATACTGCACATTAAGGGATGGAGTTAAAAATACACAAAATGGGTCTAGGTAAGATCTGGCACTCATTGTGTCGTATTTTCTGCTAAATTGTAAACTTGATTGAGGAGCTTTGTCTTATTCATCTGTTTATACCCACTCATTCTTTAACAAATGTTCATTGTATACCTGCTCTGTGCCAGGCACTCTCTGAGCTGGAAAAATGTAGTGATGAACAAGAGAGAGTCTCTTGTTTCATGGGGTTAGACAACAAACAGGAAAGCAAATGAGGTGTACTGGGTTGAACAGTATCCTCCAATCTGCGTGGAACTGCAGGATGTGACCTTATTTGGAAATAGGGTCTTTGTAGATATATTTAGTTAAGGGTCTTGAGATGAAATCATCCTGGGTTTAGGGTGGGTCCTAAATCCAGTGACTGGTGTCTTGATCAGAAGAGGAGAGGACATAGACAAGGAAGAAGGCCATGTGGAAACAGAGGCAGAAATTGGAGTGATGCAGCCTCAAACCAAGGAATGCCTGGAGCCACCAGAGACCAGTAAGAGACAAGGAAAGGTTTTTCCCTATAGCCTTCAGGGAGAGTATGGCCCTGTTGACATCTTGATTTTGGATTTCTAGCCACCAGAACTGTGAGAGAACAAATTTCTGTTGTTTTAAGCCATTCAATTTGTAGTAATTTGTCAGGGCAACCCTAGGAAACTAATACACAAGATATAATTCAGGTGGTAAGTGCTACAAAGAAGAATAACGAAGGGCGATATGCTAGAGCTGGGGCGGGGGAGGAGGGCACAGCTATTTTAGAAGACAGGGCCAACTTCTCTGAGGAAATGACACTTGAGCAAAAACCTAAATAAAGTGAAGGCTATGTGACCAATCCTTGAGGAGATTGGAGAAAGTGCTCCAGGAGGTGGGAACAGTAAGTGCAAATACCTTGAGGGAGGAACAGGATTGGTGGGGCAATAAGGGAAGGGAGAGTGGCAGGGGATGAGGTGGTAGAGGTTTCTTGCCACCGTCATGTGTTCTGGTGGGACCTTTGGTTGGTCAAGTGAAGGGAAGAGGAACACTGGCAGTTGTTCCTATGACTGTTCACCTGGTAGCTGTTTAAGCATCTGGAAGTCAAATAATAGAAACACTGTAGCTGTAATCTGGGGGTCAGATGATCTTTATACATTGGCAATCATCAGAGTGAGGAGGAACAACCTAGGTACCAGCAGGACTTGAAACCTGACTTCAGGTACTCGGTGTCAGGCTGGCTCGTGTGCTTGGCCAGCTCTCCTGAAAGCAGGCCACCCGAGACATTAAGTATAGTTAGACAGCCTTAGAGCTGTGTGCTTTGAACCAGTCGGTGGTTTATTTGCATCTGAGCAAACAGGGGCTTAGACCTAGAAAGGTCTCTGTGCATATATGTGTGTGTTTTGTTCCCCAAACTCTTCTTTCAGATTTAAGCAAGAACTGTGGAGGAGACTGAAATCTGTGTAGCTAATTTGTGATAATTTCATAAATAATGATATAGCTTCTGTTGGGAAGACATTGAAATTTGGGGGAAATGGTTGCAAAATTTGTTTTACTTAAAGCATAACCAGAGCTGGTTTAGTAACATTTAAATGATAATTTGCAATAGAAATAAGCAGATAACTATCACTTCACTTTATTTCCTTTTTATTATGTTGAAGTGTTAATTTTAGGTTATGTTCTCAAAAATGCCAATTTTCAAAATTTAATACGGACTGTCACAGTACTGTATTTTTAAATAGCACGTAAAATATACTTATAGCTAGTGTTTAACAATTTATACAACCTTTAGTCATCTCATATAGTTGTTGAATCTTACGATCTTCTTTTGGCAGTGAAAAGTGGAAGCAGTTTTGCTCATGGGGTTGTTTTGCATTATATTATTTGCTGAATTTTTTTGGTCAAATTACTTGAAAATTTCAATACCAGTTCTTCTGAAGATAGAGAGGCTCCTTCATCCAAGCTATATAGAAACTGCGGTGGCAATGTCAGCGGCCAGAACAAACCTTTTTACTGTAGAAATGTCCACAAAGGACATCTGCAAATGGTTCAACTTTTATTCATTTTTAAAGGTTTAATTTGAATTTCCCTTGGAGACTCAGAATTTATATTTATTTTATTTCCATTAATGTATGTACATGTGTGTGTATGTGTATGTATATACATACATAATTACATGCGTGTATGTAGATATATACATGTTTATGGGCTGAAAATCCACTTCCATGAAACACCTAAGATAATGTGATATGGGAAGAGGACTAAAATTCACCTTACTTAATCTCCAGCCATGGAACATTTATTTTTTATTTTTTTATTTTTTATTTTTTTGAGACAGAGTCTTGCTTTGTTGCCCAGGCTAGAGTGCCGTGGCGTCAGCCTAGCTCACAGCAACCTCAAACTCCTGGGCTCAGGCAATCCTACTGCCTCAGCCTCCGGAGTAGCTGGGACTACAGGCATGCGCCACCATGCCTGGCTCATTTTTTCTGTATATTTTCAGTTGTCCAGCCAATTTCTTTCTATTTTTAGTAGAGACGGGGTCTTGCTCTTGCCAGGCTGGTCTCGAATTCCTGACCTCAAGCAATCCCCCCACCTCGACCTCCCAGAGTGCTAGGATTACAGGCGTGAGCCACCGCGCCCGGCCCAGCCACGGAACGTTTATTAATAAAATGAATTTAATCCGTTTGGTTTGGGAGATTGGTTAGAATTTAAAGATACTTAAATGAGCTTATTTTCTTTTATTTAGTTTCCATTTTTGTTATTTTGTGTCCAATATTAACTGACTAGAATTTCTGAATATTTTGTCTTTCTTTGTTCTTAGTATGAAAGAAAGCTTATTACACTATCATAGCCATGGGCATGGTTTGAAACTTTAAGAACCCAAATACAATATAGTTCTACTTTAAGCCAATTGTAGGTTGGCTTGTTAAAAATGTTTTGAAGGAGTAGGGCAAGAGAAAATCCTGTTTTCAATAGCTTTCTGATTTCCTCAGTTGTTTGAGAATTTGGCTATTTGCTGGTTTTTTTTTAAATGTTAAGATTAAATATTCCATCTCAGTTTCTATCAGCATGGAAACCAATTATTTATTTGAAGGTGAATCTTAAAATAAGCGAGTGGTCTAGATTGGAAAGATAATATGTTCCACTACATATCAGAAGTTTCCTCTTTTGTGCAACATACTGATTTTAAACTTTACCAAGAGATGAAATGTCCACCTTAACATTTGGATCCGATTTTGTCCCAGTGATCAGATCAGCTTCCACAGTTAACTTATTTAAGAGCATGGTGCCAAGCTTTAGGGCTGGAAAGAAGGATTCTTTCCATTTGCCTAGTGCTTTGCAGTTCATCAGGCTCGTTCTTCACAGTAACCCCATGAAGAATTGTCCCTGTTTGCCACATCAGGAAACTGAGGCTGCGTATTGAAGGTTTCAGCCAACGTTATTCATTCAGCCAGTAGAGCCTGGACTTGAGCTTAGGTCTTCTGACCCCAAGCCCTGCCCCCTTTCCTCAGGGATCTTACAGTTTGGCTTTTGAGACAGATATGATTATTACAGAACAAAACCAGACAGAACAAGTGCCACAGGGCCTTCAAAGAAGGAAGAAATGATTGTGAGCAGGAAGGCAGAATGTATCCAGTAGAGCTGCAGTCCCCGACACCCCTGCTATGGGCCACGGGCTGGTACTGATCCCTGGCCTGTAAGCTCCACTCCCTCTCCCCCCATCTGTGGAAAAATTGTCTTCCAGTATAGTAGGGGACCCTTAACTGGTTTGGCAGAATGAAGAGACATTCTATGCTAAGCTTAGAGAAAGAAAATGAGCAGGTGGAAATGAGTTTGGGTGGGTGTGTAGGGGAGCCAGAGGGCAGGAGGTGGGTCCTCTGCAGACTGACCAGACAGTGGGTTCTGGGTTGTGGGGTGGGGAGGGAGCCCCTTGAAGGGGCTTGATCACGGGTGAAGCCAGTCAGATTTAAGCTGACTTTTAGCAAGGTGTGGAGGTATGTTTGGAGTGAGTGACAGGAAGCCATTGAAGGAGACACCTGAGAGAGGTTACAAAGAAATTATTAACATAGCTTGCCTGAAGTTAAACAAAAGTGAATGAGTGCCTGAACTTGATGGTGAGGTTTTGAGCCAGGGGCCTGGGAGAATTGTGCTGTCAACAGAGGGTGGAAAGACCTACTTGGGGGGAGAGAGGAAGTTTCGGCATTGAATGACCCTGAATAACCACTGTGCAGTCCCGTCAGAGCTGCTGCAACTCCATCCCTTACCCTGTTGGTTGTCCAAATGGAGGGGAAGTTCAGCCCCAACCTGCACTTTTCTCATGTGGTTAGGCTTTTTTAAAAAAATGAAATGCAACAAAATGCAATAATTGTCACATAATAATGTCACGTCTTGTTTTAAAATACCCTCCACTACACAGTGGCTGACAGTGCCTCAGTTACCTACTTCTGCTCTTGTTCCTACAGCCTGGAGTACTCGGGTACTTTGATTTCAGTGGCTCACCCCAGCCTCCTGGTTATTTGACCTTCTTCACTTCAGCATTGCATTCATTAAAGAAAGGTAACAGTGATTCATAGTACGATATCGGTACTGCAACAGAAATGTATTTGTATTGATATCTTTTGTATATGTTTTCTAATTTGCTTGATTCCTTTTCTCAGTGTATTTTTAATAAATACTTACATTGTTTAACATTCTGTCATTAGCAAACAAAAAGTACTATACTATTTCAAGTATTTTCTTTTAAACATTAGCTTTTTAAGAATATAGCTTGGGCCAGGCATGGTGGCTCGTGCCTATAATTCTAGCACTCTGGGAGGCCGAGGCAAGAGGTCAGGAGTTTGAGACCAGCTTGAGTAAGAGCAAGACTCTATCTCTACCAAAAATAGAAAAAATTAGGTGGATGTGGTAGCACGCCTGTAGTCCCAGCTACTCAGGAGTATCGCTTGAGCTCAGGGGTTTGAGGTTGCAGTGAGCTGTGATGAAGCCACTGCACTCTAGTCAGATGACAGAGTGAGACTCTGTCTCAAAAAAAAAAAAAAAAAAAAATCAATATAGATAGCTTATTCAAGATCAAGGTGCCAGTGGGGAAAAAAAGAAAAAAAAGTTAGCTTGGTCATATTGTGTCTGCAATTATATATTTTGCACTTTAAAATTTATTATATCCTTTTTTGTGTATGGTTACAAGTTTTTGTCTGTGTTTTCAGTCGTTTTCTGTCAGTCGGATATATTGTAATTTAGCAATACATTTCCTTTGGGAAGTATTTTTATAAGTATAAAAGTTATGTCATATTACAGTATAAGCCTGTTGGCCAGATTCACTTTTCTCAAATTCATTTTATTTTTTTCACTTAGTTGAATCATTTATTATTTGAAGTCCTTTGTAAATTAAACATTGTATTCTATTCATTCTTCCATGTTGTTCTGTACTCTCTGTCCAGTCATGACTTCAAGACCTGCCAGTTCTGTCGGGTACATTTTCATCTGCTCGCTTGTCTCCTTCTCCTTTGTTATCACTCTGGTCCAGGCCCCCTCACCGACACCTGGACTAGACCAGTGGACACTTATCTGGTGTCCACTCTCACCCCTTCTTCCTCATACTGTGGCCTGGGCACATGCTGGTCCTTTTGCCTGGAATGTGTCCCCACTTGTAGGGCCCAGCTTTCCATCCATCAAACCCCCCATTCATCCTTGAGGGTCTGGCTCAAATATCACTTCTACAGGCCAGCATGGTGGCTCACGCCTGTGATCCCAGCTACTTGGGAGGCTGAGGCAGGAGAATCACTTGAGCCCAGGAGTTTGAGGTTGCAGTGAGCTATGATGACACCACTGTGCCCTAGCTGGGGCAACAGAGGAGACTGTTGTCTCAAAAAAAAAAAAAAAAAATCACTTCTGTTATAAAATTGACTAACTGATCCCTCCTAATCGAAATTGGATATGCTGTTGTTTCTTTCATAGCATGTGACACAGTTTGCATGTCGTTACTAGATGATTTGTTTAATGTCTGTCTTCCTCCCCAGACTATGAGGTTTCTGAGGCTAGGGACCATGTGTCTTCAGTTTAGTGTTCTTTATCCAGTGTCTGGCACAGAGCAGTATTTGTCAAGTGAGTGATCAGATCAATGGCCCTATCATCTTCCCCCAGTAGATCAACCAAAAATATGTAACCATCCTTTTATTATTTTGGGGGTATTATAACAGTATACTATTAATATATCAAACAATTATGCAACTGACCATTTTAATAAATACTATGAAGGTTTTATGCATAGAGAATCTACTGTGTTTACATTTTTTGTCTTGAAGACGTTGGGGGAGGAAATCAAGCTGTCATGTCTGTTGTCCACTTGAAACACTTTGGGCTTCATGGCTTCAAGTGACTGAGAAGACTTAGTGAATCAAAATTTGAACTTTGAAAACAAAATACTGCCAATTTAAATAAGCTTAAGAAGCAGACATTCAAAGCTCTTCATGGAAAATTAAATAAAGCCCTTCAAAGAAGAAGATAAGACCTGAACTAAAGATTATATATTAAAGGGTAACCTAGAGTCATTCACTAAAATGATGGTAGCCCGAGCTGAAGAGGATATTTCAAGATTGTGGAAGGATGTTTTATTTGGTTAGCTTATATTGTGGGCTGCTATGCTATGTTAGTGAGAAAGAAATCACTCAAATTATGTTTCCATTCAGAGGTTTCTAAAATGGTGTTCCTTTTTGGAAAAGCCCTTCCAAATACAAGACAGCAGGCTTTTTCCTCCTGTCTTTTCTTTAAGCAAAGGAAAAGTAAAATAGAGGTAAATAAAATAGAGATAAGGCCATGTGAGGTGACTCACACCTGTGATCCTAGCACTCTGGGAGGCTGAGGCAGGAGGATTGTTTGAGGCCAGGAGTTCAAGACCAGCCTGAGTAAGAGTGAGACCCTGTCTCTATTAAAAATAGAAAAATTAGCCAGGTGTCATGGCGAACACCTGTAATCTCAGCTACTTGGGAGGCTGAGGCAGGAAGATTGTGTGAGCCCAGGAGTTTGAGGTTGCAGTGAGCTAGGCTGATGCCACTGCACTGTAGCCCGGGTGTCAGAGACCCTGTCTCAGAAATACAAAACAAAACAAAAATAGGGATAAAATAAGGTCAAAAGGGATAAATGGTTAAAACTTACTCAAAGGTACAAAGTGAACCTTCTTGGTCAAATCATTAATTTTGCAAATGATTATATGAAAGTTTTTCTCATAATAAATGCAGTCTGATTTACCTTTCCTACATTTCATCCCTATCCTGTGATTCTAGTTGGCTCTTACAAAATTCTGTTGCATATGCAAGTTTGCAGGAACTGAGATTAATTCTGATTAATCCTTTTTTACTGCATTTTGTTGTGGCTAAGTTCCCACTTAAGCGTAATGAACCATTTTTAGAAGAAAAAGACACATTTGGAAATGGTTTTCCATAATACATGCACTATGAAGGATTACCTAAAATAAATCTTGCCTTGGGCATCTGGGGTTTTTCCTCCCTTCTCTTTCTCCTACCCTAAAGTCAAATGGTATTTTCCTTATTATTAAAAACAGATACGCGTTAAGAGAAACACATGCACGCTTTTTTTTTTCGGTTTCAAATGTAAATTCTAGGTCAATGTCGTGTTTAGATTGTGTACACAAATCAAGGCCTGAGAAACATTTGACACGCTTAACATTTGGTTATAGAGAGCCAAACTGAAGAAGTGTTTAGACTACGGTGGTAGAAAGCAGATGCTCTGGTTCAGTAAGCCACAAGCATTTACAAAATGCACATGTCTTTTCATTGCTTTAATGATTTTTTTAAAAATGTGTTAGAAATAGCCAGGATACTCTGTGAGTTCCACATTTGTTTCTTGAAGCCAGCTGGCTGTCAGTCTACAAATAATTTGAGAGTGTACCACGTATGAAACATCATGACTAGGTGCCGTGGGGTGTGCTAAGAGGGGAGCTCGTTCCTGCCCTCCAGGATGAGGGGGTTCAATTGTAAGGTCTGGTTTTTTGGTGCTTTACTATTTCCTTAAGCCTGCTTGTCTAACATTTGGTATTTTTACAGATTACAATAAAGAAAATAAGGGAAATTCACTTACAACCTCAGCACTGTAACATTAACTGTTTTCTCTTTTTTTTTTTTGAGTCAGAGTCTGGCTTTGTTGCCCGGGCTAGAGTGAGTGCCGTGGCGTCAGCCTAGCTCACAGCAACCTCAAACTCCTGGGCTCAAGCGATCCTCCTGCCTCAGCATTCCGAGTAGCTGGGACTACAGGCATGCGCCACCATGCCCGGCTAATTTTTTCTGTATACATATTTTTTTAGTTGTCCAGATCATTTCTTTTTATTTTTTAGTAGAGACGGGGTCTCGCTCTTGCTCAGGCTGGTCTTGAATTCCTGACCTTGAGCGATCCACCCGCCTCGGCCTCCCAGAGTGCTAGGATTATAGGCATGAGCCACCGTGCCTGGCCTGTTTTCTCTTTTTGTTTTAACTATCTCCTTTCATCTCAGTTATCTGTGTCCTTTACCTCTTGATCTCTCAGCCTGAGTGCTGATGTGTCATTTTATGTAGGCCCACCTCTTAGGTGGTATGGGCAGGCACCCTTTGTTATATTTCTGTCCACTATTTTGCTAGCCTTTTTACTTTTTATTATGATTTTTTTATGTTGTTACATATATGTTTTATATTTTCATGTAGTTAAATCTCTGATTCTTGATGTATTTTTTTCTGAATATCTGATGATGCATTATTTTTGTCTTCTTTTTTAAATTTAAAAATTATTTAGCATATAACGCTACCTGGCTTTACCTTGGCTTAAAATATAGAGCACAGTTGATTTTCCCCCTTCTTATTGGTTGATCAGTTAGCACCATTTACGGAATGATGCTTCTTCCTTCCTTTTCATCATGATGGTGCCTGCCTTATTACAGAATATATTTTTTCATGAAGTTGAGTCTATTTCACTGTTTTGTTTTGATTTAGATATCTATTTTTGTATGGGTAAATATAATTTAATTTTTTGCTTTGTAAATTGTTATTGCCTGGTGATGTCTGGACTCTGTTTGCTCTAGGTCTTGTTGTTTTACGGAATGTTCTTTTATGTTCATCCATGCCTTTGGCTGGATTTTGGTTAGAATTATATTAAATGTATAAATTGACTTGAAGATAATTGACATGTTCATAACATTTAGCTTCCCTTCCTAGGTTCACAGCATGATTATTCATTTAGTCAAACCTTCCTTTTAATTTTTTATAGTAGGTCTTGCATATCTCTCATTAATGTTTGATCATTTCAAAGTGCTGGATGATTAATTGTGGGCTGGCAGCTTTGTGTATGTTTCAAGAGTCTAGAGGAATCCGGCTCTCCTGTACTTCTTTACTCTTCCCGGACTGCAAAGCCTATTCCTCTTGGAACCTTTTCACATCTGATCTTGGCAGCCAGGATTCTTTATTCTTTTACCTAAAGAAAATTTGGTAGAGGGGTCATATTCTGAAGTTGCTTAACTTGACATTTGTAATCTTATGATTATGTCATTATTTGCTGTAAAAAATACGTTCTGGTAAAATATTATTACGTTCTGCTATGATTCAGCGACTTTTTTTTTTTTTTTTTTTTTGAGACAGAGTGTCACTCTTCTGCCCGGGCTAGAGTGAGTGCCGTGGCGTCATCCTAGCTCAAAGCAACCTCACACTTCTGGGCTCAAGCGATTCTCCTGCCTCAGCCTCCAGAGTAGCTGGGACTACAGGCATGCGCCACCATGCCCGGCTAATTTTTTCTATATATTTTTAGTTGTCTGATTAATTTCTTTCTATTTTTAGTAGAGACGGGGTCTCGCTCTTGCTCAGGCTGGT
>CAUYRB010118253.1:0-32320 GCA_963574695.1 Propithecus perrieri | reverse complement strand
TCAAATGTATGCAATCTCAGTGGAGGGGACAGATGAAAACCTACCTAATGGATACGATGAATAATATCTTGGTGACAGGCATTCTTATAACCATGACTCAAGCATTATAAAAGCAATTCATGTAACCAAAATTATTTGTACTCCATAATACTTTGAAATTAAAAAAATAGTAAAACCAAAAAAAATAAAATAAAATAAACAAAATAAAATTGGATCATGGTGATTGTTGCACAACTCTGTAAATTTGCTAAAAATCATTGTACACTTAAAATGAATGAATTGCCTCTTATGCAAATTATACTTTAATGAATCTGTACACAATATAGAGTAAAATATTAAAAAAAGTAAATGTGAGGAACTTTACGAAAATAACAATACAAAAGAGAAAAAAGTGCTTTTCAAATTGAAAAGCTCAAGTGAAAAAATTAAAATGTTGAAATAAGTGAATCTTCAGAAGCTTAAGTTTCTTCTCATTTCAAGTTTGAATGTTTAAGATCTTCAACAAAAATAATAATTATATATTGAAATATTTATGTCCACAGAAAACCTTATGAAATTTTACATTATGTAGTGGCCAGATTTCTAATATTCTGTGTAATACAAAACATTAAGGAATTCCTCCCTATGCATTATTTTTTATCAATTCCATTAACTTCATTTTTCCCTCTACTCCCAAAGTTTCTTCATTGTTTTTGACAGGAATATTTTTAGCACCCTCACAATATAAGGTTTGCTACTTTCTCAGTTGAAAATGCTTCATCTTGTCATCCTCAGTAAAACAACAATTTGTTTTTTTCCAGAAAGAATGCGTAAAACTTTAACTTATCCAAATTGTAATGTGTATGTGTACACATGTATATTAAAAATGTATTCACCATTGAGTCTCCACTTTTTTTCTTTTCTTGGAGTTTAATAACAGTAAGCATGGGCATATAGCACTTGTATAGTTTACAACTATAGGAGAACTAACATACTGAAAAAGCACCATCCTAAGTGCTTTATAATCATTCTCTCTCAATTAATACTCATGGTAAATATAGCTGACACTGAACACAATATATGCCAGGCACTTTTCTAAACACGTTACATATGTCCTCTCATTTAGTCCTCAAAGCATTCCCTTGAAGTAGGGACTCCACTTGACTGATTAGAAAACTGAGGCACAATTAAGTACCTTGCCCATGACCACACAGTTAATGATTTTAGATCTGAGAGTAAAAATTCAGTAGTCTGACTGCATAACCATGGTCTTAGCCACTATACAATGTTGCCTCTCACTTTGTATGAAATTTTCAAGCTCACATTTCAAAGTAATCCAAAATAGTTTAATTTAATAAATTTACTAAAAAATCACTCTTCCTGTTGTGCTTCAGCACTCTGTACACTGACTGTGAGGTACTGTCTCAGTTTTATGGCCTATAGATACAAAGATACTAACTATGGCTTTAATTAATCATGTTTCTTTTTTTCATATATCATCCTTTAAACATTCTTCTAGTAATAACACCCTGGCTAAATAATTTAGTTTTTAGGAGAAACTCATTTCAGTTTCATAGTTCATAAACCCTGTCTCCTCAACACATTTTAGTTGGCTCTCTAAAAATGTTTTAACTTGAGGAAGAGCATTCTGATGAATTTATTATAATTATATTTAGCACCCACATAGTTCCCACTGTTAATATGCAAGCTACCATCTACTGATCTTGGAAATGTTGCAGTCAGCAAAACCTGTTACGCTTCTAGTGATGTGTCTATCTTTTCATAAGAGGCAGCAGTGATTCAATTCAATGAACCATATAGATAATATTCTTTTGCTTTCTGAAGCACAGATTTAAGTATAGGTATCTGCATGAATGTGCTGATGCCTTAGAGAAATAGACTATTATGTCAGTATATCCTTCATATAGCAGATGGTATGTGAAATCAGCTTCTTGGATGAGGAGGCTTTTAAAAGTTCTGATTTGTAATCCATTGCTTTAACACCAAGTAACAACACACATTTGAGGAAAAGGTTCTCCACAGAATGATTTCTAAATGATCCATATTTCAAGGAATATCATTAAGCAGAAGCACAGACAAGCAATAGACATTACTATGTGATGCCACAGGTAAAGGCTTTGTTGAATTTCTGCTAAGTTTGCCATCAAGAAGCTAGAGCTGTCATACTTGTAGGCACCCCCTCATCTTCTGGGAGTGTGGAAGTTCCTTGATAGCTTTTGATAACGGTATGCACACCATCACAAAGCAAAGAATGTAATGTGGAATTTCATGGCTTTTTCTGCTATGCTAAATTATTTCCTAGAAATATAGAGAAATCTGATCATAAAAAGTGTCCTGCCTCTGTTCTCTAAAATCCATCAAGGTAGAAATGTACTGAATTAAGACTAAGTGTTGGACTCATCTATTGCAGTTAACTTCTCTGTGCCTCATTTTATCTATCCACAGAATAATAATGCTAACATCAACAATAACAACAGCTACAATAAATTTAGAAAACTGTCTTTAACAGGCACAGCACTTAGTGTTTTAATGCACATTATTTCATTAATGTTGGTATAATAGAATTACATCCACTTTACAGTTGAAACATGTTAGGCTAATAACTAAAGAATGCAATAATTAAACCCAGACTCACTCTTCCAAAGCTGCACTTTCCCAGCCACACTAATATTGCCTATTTGTTCCCCTTACTACCTATGAATTGGATTGTGAGGTTTAAGAGTCTCTGTTGTCTCTTGTGATGTAAGTAACTGCCAGCCACGTGTTTTAATGACACCATGCAACTGTCTCTTCCTGGGATCAATATAGTTTACTGGGAATCCTAAAATTACACAACTGTCATAGAAATGCCTCTCAGAACCGTATCACAGATAGCAGAAATTTTCAGGTGTACTCATCTCTCTTATGAGATTGCACAGGAATGTATATTGCCCACATACAAAGACACAACGTCCAGTGAGAAATGGGAATCACTACAAACCACCCTTTTCTGCTTCTAAATTACATCTGGAAAAACTACAGGTGCCTACAGCAACACCAACCACACTTAGTGTTGCTGTCTACAGTCTAAACATTCAGGAACTCTAAGAAGTATTGCTAAATGTGTATTTCTTAGAGATAAACACTTAAGATAATTGAAAGCCTGAGAATAGATTTTCATAATTTAAGAATACCTTTTATGCACAGTAATTGAAAAGCAAAGTGAATCTTATGTGTTTGTGAAAGCTGAACCTAAAAAATCCAGAGATGAGTAAGGATAATACTAACTGAATTTCTTAAAAATGTACTAAAATGCACAAGCAAGAGCATTCTGTTAAGAGAATATGTACCTTCTAGAACTACCTACCAAGATACATTCTGTTAATACAGGGAGGCTTTGTTAGGAATACTAAGTCAGATTCACCCCAAAACCTGAATCACTCCTGACTAATAAGTTAGGTTGATCTGGCAACTTAGCCCCTTTTCCAAGGCCTCTTTGGAACAATTTAGTGCTTTGAAAACTGGCAGTAATGCACTAAATGACCTCAGGTTGCATCTTCATAGGTTAAGCAGAGTAGAGATTTGAAGTAATTATTACATCAGAATAATTCAAACAAAAACCCTTTCCTGAAATTTATAGGAACAGTTACTTCAAGAGATTTGGTGACTGGCATTTGCAAGATTGCTGCCCTTTTATTTATGATAATTCTTTTAACCATGTTGACACAGCTCAAGTGCTTATCTTATCTCCAAGTTGTTATTCAGAAAGAGGAGAAAACACACTTCATTATATATCACCAAAGGGATGAAACACAGTACTCAGCTTAGGATACCTCTGTAGACAAGATGTTATAGCCTGGTGATGGTCCCTGTCAGTTAAATATTTCAGTGTTGCCCTCAATAAGTTATTAATTCTGATTATATCAAGATTTAGGTTTGTTCTGAATCAAGGAAATATTAATTGTTCATTTCACCCACCCTCAAACTATATAATACATGTTTATTTTCACACAACCATGACAATTATAACCTTACAA
Source organism: Propithecus perrieri (assembly GCA_963574695.1). Taxonomy (NCBI): domain Eukaryota; kingdom Metazoa; phylum Chordata; class Mammalia; order Primates; family Indriidae; genus Propithecus; species Propithecus perrieri. The sequence continues at coordinate 28,304 of CAUYRB010118253.1, read as the reverse complement.
ATTAAAATGTATAAAAGGAAAACGTATTCTCACATTAAATATGCTATAATTTTGAAGCTATAATTTTCTGAGTACATCATTGTTTATTTTAAGTGTTGGTATATTTCAATGAGTCTCAAAAATAAAAAGGAAGAAATTGTAAAACTCCAATGAACATATGACTATAGAAAATTAACCATCTATCTCAAAGATCAGTAGTTATTTTTTTCCTACTAATGTTTTCCTATGTTGCACAAAAAAAGTTTTTATAAACTTTATCTTCGGCTAGCCAAACGATTCTTTATCAAGAAGGGAGGAGGAAAACTAATAGCTATTAAGCAACTCCTATATACCAGGATCTAGGCTACAAACCGTGTCACCTAACTCCCAGCACTATGTTTTTCCCCCATATGTCATATTACCATTCATGAAACAAGGACGAAACAAATAGGCATCTGAATGGAACTGGAGACCATTATCCTAAGTGAAGTATCTAAAGAATGGAAAAACAAACACCACATGTACTCACTATTAAATTGGAACTAACCGATGAGCACACATGTGCACAAAGGGAAGTATAACTCAATGGAAATCAATAGGGGGTCGGGGAGGAGGGGATGGCCAAAAACCTACTTAACTGGTACAATGAACACTGTCTGGGTGACAGGCACACTTATAACCCTGACTCAAGCATTACAAAAGCCGTCCTTGTAACCAAAAACATTTGTATCCCTGTAATACTTCGAAATAAAATTTTAAAAAGAACACATACAAAATATTACTGAGGCAATATTAGCTCTTATAATGAATGACTGGGAAGCTGTCATCAATAAGAATGCAGACTGCTCTCAAATAATACTTATCTCAAAAAAGATGAGAATGTGAAGCAGAAATCATTTTATAGAATTATAATAAGAAAATGTCTCAAAAACAGGAAAAGTAAATATTTCTTGTCACTATTAATAGCATCTTCTTTGTATCTGACCTTTTTGTCCTTAAAGAATCAGAATATCCAGACTCTCAAGTTATAATTTATTTGAAGAAGCTCTATATCTAGTGCCAGAGTGTCAATTATTGTAGGACTTAACACATGGGCCAGTCTGATATACCCATTCTTCTCCATTCCCACCCAAACCTGATATACACTGCACAATTTCCATCCCATCATATCAGCTAAGAAGCAAATCTGACAATTTATTACAGCCCTTCTGAACCAGATAATAGTCCAATTGATGGTATGTGACAGGGCAGCTTAACTTCCAGAGCTACTGCCTCTTTCTATAACTGCTGTCACTTTTGCTTTTCTCAGCTTCACTTTCATAAACAATTTTCTTGTTGCTATTTTAATTTTGAGATATCTTGCTCTCTGGGAAATTGCTATTAAAGTGAGTAAAGATAGGTGGCTGTGAAGTATTTTTTTTCATTATGAACACTAATTTTGTCTAACATTATCATAATAGCAGAGCAGTGGCTAACACCAGATACATTTTTTCTAGCCAATACGAATAAGTGCCAAATGTCTCACCTTGGCAAAACTCTTTACTTTTCCAATGATACATAATAATCCATTGAGGCAGGAAAAAAAGTTAAAAAAAATTCACTGCTTTGATCTTAATGTCAAATAAGAAAATTATATGTGCTTCATGCAATTTAGAAATGTTCTGTTTCAATTCCTTTTACTATACAAAATTTTTTTCAGGCACATGTTAAAATTACAGGTGAATTTCTGTCCCAAATGCTATTTTTAATTTTACTATCACTCTAGTTACTTTATTCTTATATTGATTTATAATAATGGGTTTTAAGTCTTAGCTTTTTATTGTTTGTAAAATATCACTAAAGTATTATGCATTCTGAGAGAGGTGATATGTGTTGGTGGGGAGGAAGTCCTGTAGTTCAATGTTAGTATTCATGTTTCTTTTCGAAGTTCTCTTTCTGTTTAGTTTCTTTTGAATGCACATGTTCTTAGGATCATGCTAGCTCAAGGCAGTGCTTCCTCAGTAAGAGATGTTTTTGAAGTCTTGCCTCTTCACTGTAAGGCCATCAGTTAAATATCAGTTTACATGTAAGAGTTTTTCTGTAGGCACCAATCAAATATTTAATATCTACAGATAAAGCTGGATGATTCAGCTGAATTTTATGCTGGGTATTTTGATTTTAAATAAATAAAATGCCAGTTTCTAAAGAATGTATATCTCAGTTAAAAATGCACATTTTTCCAGGTTGTTACAAAAGGCATTCTCCTAAGTGAAATATTGCAAGAATGGAAAAACCACCACCACATGTACTCACTAATGTTAATATGTTGTCACAAATTTCTGACATTGCCTCTTCCACTTGTAGGATCTCACTTTAGATCATTCCTGATGGTAAACAAAAGGTTTTTGCTATGTTTCCTAAAAGAAAACTAGGTAGAAATACATTCACTCTTTCCATTATATTTTGTAACTTTATAGATAATGGATAGAAATTGATGTTGTGGAAAAGATAAAAGATAGGGGAAATCACTTGTTTTTCATCGATACAGGTCATTTTTTCCCCAAATTAAATAATCATTAACAAGGGATATCTACAATAGAATCCTGATTCCTGGAATACAATCCTTTGAAAAATAAATTGATAGGCATATGAAGAAGTGGAATACAACCACTTTAAAACATTTTGTAACTTGATTGCATTTTAAATTTAATTTTTACTCCATGTCTGAGAAATGTGTTAGGTGAATATCAATTGTAAGAACAGTTGCATATGCCACAGAAATTTTTATCAGTAAATAATCTCTATGAAGATATAATATCTGCATTAGACATGTGTTACAAAGCAAATACAGTGAAGGGCTGGATTCACAGTTAAAGAAAATTATACACATTACAGTGACCAGAACTAGCATTAGAAAAGCCAGAGGAAAATTGGAATTACTTGTTGCCTTTCTTTGAAGGTATTTCTAAAGCACCTTACTGATGGAGATGGCAATAACTATCCATTGGCTTTTGAAACTACAAATGAACAGTGCTTTTAATACTTTCATTTATTTTTTTCTTTCCTTTGTTTTAATCCACAACCTCTATCTAGGCAAAAATTACTACAAAAACTGTATGAATTCAGAAAAAGATATTCTATCATTTTATATTTCTTTGTATAAACTAAAGAGAAATAAATCTAAATTAATTTAGGTATTGTATTGATAAAGACTAAATTTTTTCTATAGGTAAATGGCCATCGACATTGAGACAAAAATCAGAGAACTTCTATATTCTAATTTCTAAAAAGTTTGCTTTTCAGTGTATTGAAGTGATTTAGATTTTACTGAAAAGAGATAAGATACAGAAAGAACTAGATTGAATATTAGGAGATATAATAGATTAAGGAATTATTTTCAATGTGGTAAAAAAATATAAGTGTCTGTGGACTTCTTTTTGGGAAAATTTTTAAGAATCAGCCAAATTGTTATGCTGATTTGCAACCTCTCAAGTTATCTGAGAATATATTTCAAGTTTTTCTACAATTATCTAACATATTGCTGATGACAATATAAGCAAAATAATAGATAGGCTTCTGTTCAAGTTAAGGAATTTATCATCCATTGAAAATTTTTCAATTACTACATCATGTTATATTTTTCATTGCTTATTTTAGAGTTACATTTTATGTATGAGTGTGATCTTTACTTTTAAACGTTGTATGAGTTTTAAGTACTATATATTTGACAAGTATACAATACACTTACAGTTTACAGCAGCTTCATAATTGCTACCATTGTTTGACAGACTTAACAGTATGTCAAGTCAATTTAACACTGTATGGCTAATGTAATCAACTGGCTTGAAGCTTCATTCTTGTGCCATAGCTTTTTTATTTTTAACAAACTGGACAGCAGGATATTTGAAGAAAAAAAAAAAACCTCTACTATAAAAATGCAGCAGATTTGTTTTAAAGTATCAAATGTCTGTATATTTAGTGATAATCCAGCACATTCTGTTAGTGAACCACAGGTGTCTGTAAAGAATGAGTAATTTGGCATACCATATGCGATGCCATGCTGTTTCAATAGGATAGCATCTTTGCTATAAAAACTTTGTAATTTATCATTATACATTTGTTACTTTTGTAGGTGGACTAGTTTTACTCAACTTAAGGCAAGCTAAATTCTCTCATTTAAAGAACATACGTTCATAACGTAACTTTAAAAGACATAGAAGGAAAAGTTGCAGGGTATGCTTAACTGTGGATATCTGAAATAATGGTACAATTATGGGATTGCCATTGTACTCTATGCAAATGCTTGCTATATTTTATAGTTTAAATCAACAAGGAATGTATCTTTACACATTAACAAAACAATAAATAAATATTTTTTTAAAAAGTAATCAACTGGGTGTTTGACTTTCCCCCTACTAAACAAATTAATCAGACATTTCGTCATCATATAGATACTATTCTTAAATGTAGCAACATTGACAACAGCACATCAGACAAAATTTTGATAACTTGGAATATTAATATATTTGCCAAATAACTTGAGACACCTGTTTCGCCTATATTATTAGCCTTGTTTCTAATGTAAACAGGACCTTTTTTATTATGATGATTATTTGAAACAAAGCAATACTAAATGTTTTAGTGATATATTAGTCAATTAAATTAAGTAGTTTATTTTTATAGTTACTAAATATAAACACTTCAATCAAAGATTTATACATTTGAAGGATTTATCATTTGATTGTAGACTTCCAGTGTCTAATTCCTGATGAATATGTGCCACTAAAGTATATTTTTTAAAAATAGTAGCTTACAGTTATTCTCTGTGCTTTAAAAGTTAATTTCAATTCAGCAAACATTTATTAATTGCATTGCCAAGCATTGTACTATTTGTGAGGAATATGATATTAAATACAGACTGATCTCTACCTTCCTGAAGCTTACAGTCTAGTGGGAAATATGTAAAAAAAATTCTTAAAAAGGTATTTCGGTGCAGTGTGATGAATGTTGTGGTAGTTAGCAAAGACTCTTTCCTTGATCAAACTATAGTCAGGCTCCCTTAAGTCCCTTTCTCCATTAGGCCTTGTCTTCAGGCCTGCTTGAAGAGTACACATCTCTGAATCAATTCTTGCACAACCCCCTTGACCAATTTGGTTGCTGGCTTCCATGCATGATACAACCAACCTATGGTTTATTAACTGATGCTCTGAAACCTACAAATTAATTTTCCTCCAACAATTAATTCTTAGATGGCCTAACGACAAGAATCATTTGATCTTCATCACCACATTTTCATCTTACAGTTTTAGCAAGAATTCCCTACTCTTCATATCACCCTGGCCTGCAAGATTTCACAAGAATCCTGTTAGTTCAGTTTAGCAAGAATTTCCTCTACAGTCGATGGCTCCATTTAGTAATTTTCCATCCACCAGGCCTCCCCCCACAACTTGCTCCTTGTCTATAAATTCCCACTTGTCCTTGCTATATTTGGAATTGAGCCCAGTTCCACACAAGGTCTCTATTCCCTAGGTGCAATAGTTCCTGAATAAAATCAGTTTTTACCACTTTAACTATGGTCCTGCTCTGGTTTTCTTTAACAATAATATCTCAGAGTGCTATGAACATGAAGGTGAGAATCCCAAATAATTTGGCCAGAAATGTCTTCTCAAAGAAGATGACTTCAAAATTACAGCTAATTACTGAGAGCTAACTAGGCAAAAGGAATTGGGAATGGGTGGAAAAGCATTCTAGTGAAGGGTATTGTAAAGGCCTGTAAGGAGACAGCATAGTGTATACCTAGAATTGTTAGTTATTTAGAATACCTGGAGTATAACATTTTAGGTACCCATTAGTGAAAGATGAATGTAAACAGGAAAACAGTATATTTATTAATACATGTCTGGGCCTGATTTCAGAGAGGAGAAATTACTTTAGTTTCTACATTAACATGACTTTGTTCTTACCACATTCCATTGTCAACCCCATGGAATATTTTCTATGCAGGCATACCTGATAGTAGCACACAAAGTCAAAGAGCACACATCTCTGAATAAAAAATTTGCACAACTCCCTTGACCAATTTGGTTGCTGGCTTCCATGCATGATACAACCTATGGTTTATTAATTGATGCTCTGAATTCTACAAATTAATTTTCCTCAGTTAATTCGTAGATGACCTAATGACAAGGAATTGTTTGATGTTCATCACATTTTCATCTTACAAAGTTATTGTATAATTAACCAACTTCCATTCTAAGTCTGTTTAAAAAACACTAAACCTCAGCTAAGACTAAACTGCTGGGAGGAATTTTGAAGGAATTACCCGTTCTTAAATGTAGGAGAAATAAGTGGATAATTTGCCTCCTGTGTGTCCTAATTTTTAGAGATTATCATATAAATTTTCTATTTTTAAGTATTAAAACCAATGTAACCTATATCAACAATGAAACTCTATATTATATATATTACAAAATTATTTTGCCTATAGAAGTTATTTTAGTCAATACATATTTACTAATTAACTGCTAGAATCTAAGATGGTAGTCAATGCAGTAGGTGCTGGTAACATGAGGAAACTACCAGGGATAATAAATATATTTGCTATTTCGATTGTGGGGATGATTTCTATTATGTATAGATGGGCCAAAACTTACCAAATTGCACACTTTACATATGAGCAATTTGTAATTTTTCCATTATTTCTCAACAAAGTTGTTAAAATACACAATAAATAATGTTAGCTGTTGTGACAGGAGTTCATATAGTGTATAGCAGGGTCACAGAGGAGAGAGTGTTCAATTCTACCTACAGGAGGGGTCATGGAAAGCACTACAAAGAAATTGACTCCTACTGTGTGTTGAAAGATGAGAAGTATTTTCAAAGCAGACATTCAAACAGAGTGGTGTATAAGCAAATTCATGAAGCTGAGTGAATCATAAGTGAACTTCAAATTATTTGGATTGTTTAAAGCATTGGCATTGAGGGGCAAGTGGAGAAACAAGTATGTAGAGGCAGCCACAGATTCATGGAGGACTTGTTATGCTAAGCAATTTTCATAAGTTGATGAAAGAGAATAGCAACCAAAATAAAGGTTTGCATCAGTATATGAAGATTTTATACAAATATTAAAGAAACTCACCATTAAAATGCAATGTGGTGTAATGAAAAAAGTACTGAGATAGAAATTAACAAATCAAGGTTTAAATATCAATTCTTCTGTTTAATAAGTATGTGACTTATGAGGAAGTTATTTAAAATCTTTCAGCCTCAGTTTATATAATATCAAGTTAAATTACTTAGTTATAGGTGATAGAATACCAGTGTAATGGTATTTTTAATCTGGTACAGAGTCATCTACTGTAGAATGGCGCCCTATATTCTATATATGCAGCTGTAAAATGAGCACACAGCAATGCAAATGATTATGTTCAGTTGTACTGACAATACTTGTAAACCATTCATAAGTCTTATGCATTTACTGATATTCAAGTTAGAGAAAAAAGCTCCCACCACTATTCAGCCCCTGTTGCCTTATTCCAAAAAGAGGACAAGGCTGTAGATCAATGCATTTTTCTTGAATGCATTATGTAAATTTGGTGTTGTCAGTGAGAAACGATGGATTACAGTGCTGCTGGCCTATAATATTCACTGGAGAAAACAAGTCTGAGTAAAAAAAGAAAATCAAATGTCAGCCTCTCTTTCCTGAAACAAAGTGAAAGGTGAACAGTTTATACATATGGCATGACGGCCCTACTAACATATACTTCATTTTTCATAGGATAAACTGACAGTGACATTTAATACTCCTAACAGGGGCTAAATGTTTTGATCTGTGAAACTGCTTGGCAGTTCACGTGGAGAAGACTAAAGTGCACTGATATCCTATTGAGAGGCCAGGGCAAAATACATCTCTTGAATCACAAATGACATGAAAAGGACTTATGAACAACCATATTTGTATGATTTTCAGGTTATTTTATAATACAAGGCTCTGAACAATTTATACCTCTTTACAATTTTATGTCCAATACTTTGACCCTGATTTTATTTAAGGGAATTATTGAATTGTGTATGAGTTCAGGGTGTGGCTGTCTAAACTCCCTTTAGAATAAATAATGTGTAAAATAGCAAATGATAAGGGTATGTGTTTAACTCTTCAGCAGATGCTTCCCCATTTTCCTTTATGTTAGATTACTTAGCCTTGTGAAGGGAAAGAAAATACCCATTTTTTTAAAAAAATAAAAGTATTGGTAAAACAGAATTGTAAAAATCAAGAGAGAATACATTATGTAAGTTGTATTATATTTAACACTGTTTAAGTTCTCTAGTCGTATATTTCATAGAATCTAAGTTTTGGACAAAAGTTTCCCATCTTTTTGGTCCTAAAAATGAATTTTGTACTGGAAATGAGCACATTACAGCATTATTGGCATCTAATGAGACCGAAACTGATAGATGTATTAACTGCCTTATTTATTACATTGGAATGCCAATGATATCACTTATTTATGACAGCTTTTAAAAAAACAATTTTATTGTATTCAGAACATTTAACATGAAATCTACCCTCTTAACAAATTTTATGTGTGCAATGTGGTATAATTGATTATAGGTACAATGTTGTACAGCAGATAAAGTTTATTTATCTTGCTTTGATGTTCTTACTAAAATGAGACTTTAGAGGTTTCTTTTTTTAATTAACTTTGAAACCAAAGTAAAATACCTCCCCTGAACTCTATTGCAGTCTCATACGGTGTGATATGTATTTATGATCTTTTAGTATGTGCAACATGCATTCATATAGCTAACCACAAAAATATTTTAAATGGTGAGTACATGTGGTGCTTGTCTTTCCATTCTTGGGATACCTCACTTAGTAGAATATAATTGAAGTTTTTGAGGTTACATCTCAGTTGATGGAGTCAGTTGCTCTAACAGAGAAGTGCAGAGAGCAGGTGAGCCTCCCATGAGAAGGGTGTTCACAGTTCTCAGGAGAAGAGGGAAGTTTTTAACCATGGGGAAGGATATGGAGACAGCTCAAAGACAGGTGATTTTAAAATAGAGGACTGATCTTGATTCAACTTCCCACAGCTCACAAACAATAATAGACACTACATTAAGACAAAGCATAGGCCAGGCATGGTGGCTCATGCCCGTAATCCTAGCACTTTGGGAAGCCAAGGCAGGAGGATTGCTTGAGGCCAGGAGATGGAGACCAGCCTGACCAACATGGCGAGATCTCGTCTCTACAAAAAATAGAAAAATTAGCTGGGCATGGTGGCACACGCCTGTAGTCTCAGCTACTCAGGAGGCTGAGGCAGGAGGATCGCTTGAGCCCAGGAGTTTGAGGTTGCTGTGAGCTACGATGACCACACACTCTAGCCCCAGCAACAGAGTGAGTCCTTGTCCAAAAAAGAAAGACAAAGTAGAATATCATAATAGTGACTACAGTTTAAAAAAAAATTAAGTAGACAATTTAAAATTTACTGAGGTTCCTGTGTTATTATTTACTCAAATACACACAAATTATTGACCTGCAGAATAATTTCTCAGAGAGCCAATAGAGTTCATAATGAAAGCTGTATAGGCCACGAAATACAATAATAAACTATCAGAAAAAGAATTTAGTAATTATTGCATCTTTGCACTTCCTATGTACATGAAAGTTATGTTTTGTTTTTTTTTAGTTCATTCAGCTGTTTTCAATTTAAAAGAGGAGATGCATTTTGCAGGTTATAAAATACAAAAACACTTAGCTTTCGAGCAAATCTCTAGCACAGGAGGAAGAACACAAATGAAATCAACAGAAGCCTTGAATTTCATCACCTGTTTGAAAAAAAAATCTTTACAAGTACATTTAACGGGAAAACTTTCATCTTAGATATATGTGCAGTAGAAATGTGCTGAGAGCTGCTGTTTTTAAAAGAATCACGTTTCTCCCAGACGCTGTCCACTGGTATGCCCTACTCACTGCCCACACTCGGCACAGAGGTGAGGGCTGGTGGGAGCAGTCTCTCACCCCCAAACTGTGACTCAGCACTGCCAGTACTGCAGCCCCCATAACTGGTCACAGCGAATATGACAAAGCCACCTCCATGGCACTCAAAAATCAACGATGTTTCAGAAAGATCCTCAACCGAGAAGAGGAAGAAGTACCAGGCAAAGATAAGAGCATCAGTGAGAATGTGAGCCAGGTGTTTTGCTTATTTTGGAATGATCTAAGATGTTTATAAAAATGTGATAGACATTTTTGTGATCTAAGATGTCTCTAAAAATGGTTAAGTTTGGGTCATAGGCCCCGGCTAAAAGCTTTGGATTCCAGAAAAATGTACGTAGACACAAAATGCCACCACTTCGAATTCCCTGACCTCAAGTCAAGACATTTCGATTTAGATGTCTATGAAGAATGCTTCTGAAGCTGGCAAGCCTAAAGCTCCCAGTTACAAAATTAGATCAGAATGAGTTCCATGGGAAGCCCACACTGGCCAAAAATGGAAGGACAATGGGCTTGGCCTGAAAGAATAAAGGAAAAAAGGAGAGATGCTTTAATTCAGACTTACATTCAATTTTTAAAATGATAATTCTTTGGTATTAACATAAGCACCTGATTGCTGCAACTTTAATATACCAATGCATCAATGCCATTTCTTAGACAGAAGTTTCTAGTTTCCTCATAGAAGCAAAGAGCTTGTATTTGGGGTTCAGGTTAATGAAGCAAGCACATGCTAGTACTGAATGACACAGAAAAAACAACCATACTATTTAGAAGTTGACCACATATCTTGCTGCTTGAATATCTACAACTTGCTAAGGGAATGCAGCATAACAAGTCAAGACCAATAACTCAGCAACTGCAAATTATTGTGCAAAAATGACTCCCAAAATCTTTCTTCATATAGTTAGTGGGACCTTTTATAAATTAATTAACTTAAAAATCTTTATTAAGAGCTGGATTTTCTAATGCACTACACTAGACACTGTGGGTGATATGGAAGAATATAATCCAAAGGGAAATCATAAAGCTCGGGATTTTAAGCTTATCACAAAAAAAGTGGTGGGATGGGTAGGATGATCTTCTAAAAATATACATGGAAAAATCACGTACTACATTTGTCCCTGACACATTGTACAGCCACGGCGGTACAGTTACCTCTACAGACATTGCTGAATGCTGACTTTGTGTACATAGGAGCATCACAGAGTCCCTTCCAGAAGATATGCAAGTACCACCAGTGTAAGAAGAGGATGGATGACGGTCACCACTCCTTATAGGGGGTAGTGAGGGCTCTGTGCAGACCAGATATGGTCAGTCAAGCTTGCTGTCCATCTTTCTGATGACTAGTTCTGGAATATAATAGTCTACTGAGATATGGTGAGCCCACTAACCCACAATTCAGTTCTCGGGTCTTTATGGGAATGACCACACTGCTAGAAGACAAAAGGAACATCATTGGCACCTAGAAAGTCATAGGCTGGAGATTAAAAGATCCTGGCACACAGGTGGGGTACTTGTGACCTCTTCCTCCCAACAGTTAGGAGTTTGGGAAAAAGAGCATACCGGGGAAGTGATCAGCTAATTGAGAAGAGGTGAGTGGTAAATAGGATGTCGTTATTTTTCTTTTCTTTTTTTTTTATAATCCTTAAACTTAAAACATTTATACATTCAGCAACTTCGGCAAAACAATTTTTCTGTTGGATGCCTTTAGGTAATGCAATAATGGGCTTTGGGTAGGGTTGAAGTACACATCACAAGGGCAGGAAGGAAAGCCTTCGAGACTATTAGGTAGTCTTTAAATCGAATATGGAAGAGGAAAGAGAGCAATGCTCATATAAAACCATGAAATGAGTTACCACAGAGGTCCACAGTCATGTCATGGGAAAAAGGAGAATGCAGCAGTGGGAGGAGCCAGGAGATTCTATATGGCACAATTGGGAAAAGTTCCCAAAGTGATACTCTCAAAGGTCTCGTGATTGCATGGGACCAGTCCAGAGCATGCGAACTTGAGACTAGGATGTTTGGTAAAGACGATCCCATAATAACTACTGGGATTTGGTAGTATTCCACAGAAATATCTGTAAGGAAGGGAGGTAAAGAAATATCACCTATCATCTGTGTGAAAATCCATGAACCTAGGTGGTAAGGATGATGAAGAGGCGTTCGAATGAGAATTAAATGAGTGGAAAAGAAATCTTATTATTGATGAAATAAATATTAAAAGACTATCTGGCCACATGGAAGAAATAGAAAATGTGTTTCTAATTTAGTTTGCCATGCTGGCACAGAGGCATGAAACAACTATGATGGGGAACTTCAACTACATTTGATTGGAGACTAAACTAAAAACAGAATGTCTGGCAAGTTACTGGCTAGACTGACTAGCAACTGTATTCTCTACAGAGAGAGGAAGTAACCAGGGGAACTGCTACTTGGAGAGATACCAGCTAGTGAAGTGAAATAACGAACCTTGGTGACATCAACGATGTCATGATAGCATATGGTAGAAGCCCTCTTAACCACTGTCCACTCATCCAAGGCTTTTCGCTCTCTTTGTAAAACATACTTTAGAAAGTTTTGATGAAGAGTTACTAAAAATAATTACTGTTTAATTATGTGTAGGCAAGACAACGTTGTTTGAAACTTAAAAACTGCAAATACAGATCTAGATGGATCTCGTGATCAGATTTCTTTGCAAGGTCTCGCCCAACTTAAAAGAAACCAAAACTGAAAATATTAGATGATGCAAAAGTGACAACGTGGATCTCCAATCAATTTCTTTTAAAAAGACCTTAGCCCTATGTCGAAAGATTGGTGAGTGAATACATCTGTTTCATTAACATATTTTAAGTTAAAAATAAAATATTCAAGGTACATGTAGCTTTTTATGATTTAATATTTTAACCATCTTTTTGATTAATTGTCCAACTCCATTCCAACAGCAATAGATAAAAGACACATATCTCGACATTTTTGATAACCAGGTAGGGGGTGGATGAAAATATAATGACAAAGCCTGGACTCCAGGAAGGCAGACTTCAAAAGGCTCAGCAAAAACAGAATAATGACTCTGGGGCAAAAGAGTCTGAAAGAAAGTCTAGTAACATTCACCTGTTCACAGACTACGAACAATTCTGTCTACACAATCACAGCTTGCGATTCCACCAAGGGAGAAATGATGGGGGTTCCTACACAGTTCTATTATGACCTCTGACTACAAAAAGGCCAGGATAAAAAAAGAGAAAGAGGGGGCTCCTCAGTAACAAATGTAAGAGAGTGCCGGGGCCCTCCAAATACAGTGACAGACAGATTGACAGCTATAATTTACAAGAACAGAAGGTGTTGTCATAGTTACGTTAAGAGCAAAAGGAATACCAGGAAGAGATGAGTCAGGTGTTTGGCACCAATGACATGATATGGCTGGAACAGCACAGTGAAAGGAGAACTGCCCCACTGTTACTTTTGTTCTTGTTTTCTCTTCCCAGAATACTGATTTTCAGACTTAAAATAGTGGACTAAATATGGCTGCAGCAAAAGGAAGACCAAGATTGGTAGAGATTTAAAGGGAGCAGTGGGATGGTGTAAAATAACCGTGATCCAGTGTACTGAGAAATTTACAAGGAAGAATGCTAAGCTGTTGTCAACCACAGGCTCTGGAAGAGTTGAATGGACAAATGTAGATCTGATTCTCAAAAAGAGAAAAGAGGAGGAAAGATGGAGATTTATGCAGATTTATGTAAGCCTTGGAGCTTAATTTGAACACCAGGAAAGATTATGGAGTTAATGGGATGGTTTGAAATTTCATGATAAAAAAAATGGATCATAAATAGTATCTGTTTCTACTGGTATCAAATTTATTGGAGAAATAACAGAGATAATTCTTCTAAAAAGCAGGATCAAAATCAGAATGAGGAACACTTATTGTCCACTCTTTATATTTTCATAAAAAGAAATCTAGAACAACAGGAAGGAAAAATTGCCTAAAAAGGAGTATAGAGTTCAAAACAAAAAAACGCATTGTTTCTCCCGCCTTGCTCTATTGAACCAAATGACATGTAGTCATGGCCTTGGAGATCTTTGTAAAAGTGTGACGGATCTTGGACCCACATGAGTTTAGGAAGGTTAAATATACAAAATATTAATAATGGAGAGTGATGCTATACAGGCAGGTGTGTTGTAGTAAAAACAGGGCTGGCTTCAGACACAGAAGGACAAACACTGTATTATTCCACCAACCTGAGGTATCTAGAATAGGCAAATTCATACAAAGTTAAATAGAGGTTACCAGCGTCTGGGGAGAGAAGGAATGGGGAAGTTATTATTTAATGGGTACAAAGTTTATATTGGGGATGATTAAAAAGTTTTGGGTGTAGATAGTGGTGAGGGTTACACAACATTGTGAATGTATTTAAGGCTGTTGAATTGTTCACTTACAAATGGTTAAAATGATAAATATTATTTTATGTATATAGTACCACAATAATTTTTAAAAAGGTCTAGCTTTGACCAAACAGACCTGGGTTTGAATCCCAGATTCTTACAGGTTGAGCTCTCTTCCTATACAGACAGGAGTCTCGGTGCTGATCAGTTCTAGAGCCCAGGGAGAACTGGCTGGGCCTGGGCAGGAGCGGGTGGCAGAGGAGGTGGCACAGGAGCTAAGTGTGAGCCAAGAGGCAGGGTTGGAAACTAGGAAGAATTCAGTCCTGGCACAACTCACTAACAACATAACTGTCCAAACATGGATTGATCGGCTTTGGGAGATAGTGAGTTTCCTGTTACTGTAGGTATGGAAAGCTCTCACCCCCCGTGGTAAGGGCATTCAAGGATGAAATGACCTTTAATGACCTTTGAATTCCCTTCCAAAAGAGCAAGCAGGTGATGTTTATTCCATAATTTCCTTAGACTATAAGACATATACAGAAATGTCCCAAATAACAGTGAAGTGCAAAAATAATGGAGACAGAAAAAGAACTCTCAGATTATTTACTCAACCTATTCCCCTATTAGCATAATCAGGATATTCAAGAATGTGTAGTAAAAAGAAAAGACTCTTTAGCAATAAGAATTGTCAAATATAATAGTGATTATATAAGCTTATGAAATTTTTTTCAAGAGTTCCTTGGGTATATGTGATACTTAGAAACAGCTAATTCAGGTATATTTCTATCTGAAAGAGGCTTGAATTTAATCAGCTTCTGTTCAAAGCAAATATTTATTCATGTATTCATTCATTCAACAAACAAGTATTGAGGACAGATACCACGTAATACAAAGAAGGTAGGAAAATGAGTAAGATAAAATTTCTGCTACTAAAAGCTCAGACTAGTTGCTGTGTTTCAGGAGGTTCAAAAATTCAGTGTGGCTGATATGCTATGTATTTATTATGTCTTTCTTTTTAAAACTATAATTTTAAAAATTGTTCACACTCTTTGACACCTAAGAAGCAATTCTGAGAAAATAATCAGAGATGTACATAAATATTTATGCATTAGGATGCTCACTAAAATGTTATTTATAATAATGAAAAATTTAAAATGACCCAAATGTCCAACAAGAGAAGAATGGTTACATAAAGTATAGAATATATGGAAGCCAGCATCCTCCACAACCAATAAAACTCAAGCTTTAGAAGTATATTTAGTGATAAGGGAATTGTTTGTGATATAATGTGGAGTAGCATTATACATATTTGTACAAAATATGTTTCAAATTTTGTTTTTTATGTATGTGAATATATTTATATGAAATATTGAGAGGAAGAAAGAGAAGAGAAAGCAAATAGATCAATAACATTACTTAACAGATCGAGGGGCATGGATAATTTACTTTTTTTCTTTATATTTTCCGTTGTGTTTCATGTACTATTAATTGTTACTAGAATTAATTGTTACTTAAAATATTTAAATATAAGTGATGTTTTAATATCTTCCCCTAATTTTTTTCTAAAATCTTTTGGATTTATTAGACTCCTGACGTTTGGTGACAGATTTGCTTTAGCTCTGTTCTTTGAAATCAGATTATTGTTGAAAGAAGTTGGCTGATAATAATAACAAGAATAGCTACCATTTATTGAGTCCTTGCTACGAATAGACTACAGTATATGTGTGACCTAATGCTCACAACAAAATGTAAATTAGTTGTTATTACCCATTTTTCATATGAAGGAACTGAGGCTCAGTTACAAAACTTGTGCAGGGACCCAAACGTGGGCTGCTCTGAATCCTTGTCACGTTCTTTCCATTGAGTCACACAGCCACCCAAGGTCCCCTTCTGCTTGTCTGACCAATTTTAAGTTTAAATATAGTTAGGAGATAGCACACTGCACTTCCCTCTAAAAACAGAGGACATTAGTCCTGTGATAATGGTGTTTTTTTCCAGAGTAACTATCAAAACTGAACTAGGGCAATGCTAGGAGGGCATGAATTACACATATTCAAGTGAAAAATCACAGGCTAGAACTTAAGTCTCATTTTCTAATTGGGAAATTGGAGATGACAATATCTACAGAAAATTATGTAGAATGGGGTTTGCGTCCCTGCTCTGCCACATAACAGCCGTAGGTAAGGCTCTTGCACCACCAGATGGACAAGAGTCATCACCATCACTACCGCCATTGTCATTGTTGATGGAGGCCAAGAAAGCAGTAATAAAGAGATAATTCAATCAAGTGTTTATTTAAACCAACTCTTTCAAGAAAATAATTTTTTGTCTGCTATCTCCAAAACAGTTTAAGAAAAAGGGGGTTCTAAAGGTAAGAACCCCATCCAACCCCAACCCAAGCGAATGCATTAGCCCTGTTCACTAGTGCAAAGGAGTGAGTCTTTGTTAATTTAAAAGTAGATGGTCTCGTGAGATATTAATAACAAAGTTGGTCTCTATTATCCTGACGCTGAACAAGGAAGCTGAGCCTGTTGGTGAGAAGGTGCATGACTTTTTTCCCAGGCCATCCAGGATTGTTAGCCTAATGAGATGAAATTTACAAAAGGTAACAGAACGATGAGGAGTTAATGTAATTTATTCCCCAATGTAATTTACTCCACGTTCTTAGGCAGGCAGGCCCTGGACACACTGCTTTTTCACTCCATCATTCTCCCGATATGTAACAGGGGCCATTAAGCTAGGTAAAAAGATGAATTGCTAGAGATGATTATGCATGCCTTCAGCAGCCCGTGAAATGTACCCAAGAACAATAAAGATATCTGATGACCTGTCAGGGAGATGCTTATGCAAATGAGAACACTGTGATTCTACTTCTGCTTGTTCATCTAAAGGCTGTCATGAAATATGGACAGAAAAACTTCGCTTGCTCAGTAGCATCATAAATAAGAAGCTGGTTTTAGATTAGGATATGCTAGAAATGAAAATTCATGGCCAAATACCTAATTCAGCTACAAGAGAAGACAATAAAGGACATGGATCAGCATCCAAGCTTATTTCCTTTGGAAACAATAATCTTATCGCATGACAGTTCTTACCGCTCCCTTGAATTATAGTATTTGGCACTGAAAATTATTTATAATCCTCAGAAGTAAAATATATTGTAAGTATGTATCATCAGCATCTTTCTGCTCTTAAATAGTAAATGATATTTCTGACCTGAATTCAATAACCTTCAACTTGTCCATGAGAATTAAGACAAAAAGAGGCTGAGGCAAAGCCATACAGCAAACTCCTCATGGAGCATAAACTCAGCTCAGTTATTCTCAAGCCAGGCTCTCCCTCTCACGGCTGCGCAGTGACACTCTATGTAAGAGCAGGGCTTTGGCTTCAGGGAGAACTTTATCCATTAAATATTAAATATGTGGCTTTTACCACAGACCATCTCCCTGGGCCTCAGTCTTGCTATCTGCAAAATGAGGATAATAGTATCCACCTCAGAGGGTCGTTGTGAGAATTTAGATGAGGCATCGTGTAGAAAGTTCTTAACATAGAACCTGGCAGGAAATTAAAGGACTCACTTAACAAATGACAGTTATTATTAGATGAGACATCCATCTGCCTCCCTGACACTTCCACTTGAATCTCAAACTTAGCATGTGCAAAAGTGAGCTCTTCATCTTCTCCCTCCAATGTGTTCCCCTAGTCTTCCCTGTTTCCCTAAGTGGCAATTCCATTCTTTCCTTTGCTCAACCCAGAAACCTTGGAGTCATCCTTGAACCCACTTTTTCCCCCCTCATCCCACACATCTCATCAGCAAATCCTGTCAGCTCGACCTCCAAAATTTATTCATAACCCAACCACGTCTCCCTACCTCCAGCTTCCCCTAGTCCAAACCACCGTAATTCCTGACCGGGGTCACAGCTCCAGCTTCTGCCCATCTGGCCTGCTTCCTCCCGCGTCCCTCTCACGGTCTGTTCTCTACACAGCAGAGAAATCACAGCATGTCAGTCCTTTGCCCAGAACTCCCCTGGTTTCTCTCCTCACACAGGGTAAAAGCCCAGGCTCTTACAGTGGCCTAGAACTCCCTAGAAGATGTGACCCACTGACCTTGCCGCCCTCCCTCTGCCCACCGTTCCCACTGCTCCTTCCTCTGTAACAGGCTGGCCTTCTTGCCTCACAATACTTACTCCTACATGCCGTCTTATTGTTTCTCTATTTTTTCCCCCCACTGCCACCTCCATGATGTAAGCCCCACGCGAGCAGTGATCTAGTCTGTTTTCTTCATCCTATTTCACAGAACGGGGCATATTCTATTTAATGACTACAAGGAAGGACACACGATAAACGCCTCACTCTAAGAAACACGTGTTCTGTGAAGCTTGGGGTTTTAAGGACTAAACTAAATGCTGCAAGTTAAGGCTTATAAGTTCATCCTAAGTAAGTCTGGAAAGATTTATTGAATTTGACATGTTTCATTAATGAGAAAACTGAGGCCTAAAGACAAGCTCAAAGTCACATAGTATGTGCTATTAACAGAACTGGGACTCAGATGAGTTCTGCTGCACCAAGTTCATGTATTCGCCCCGAAGTCCATGCTTTCTAGTCTCAACTCCATAAATTAAAGAAAACGCATGTAAATTCAGTTCTGGTTTCAACCGATTGACTAAGGATTTTGAGGAAAATGGTTTTATTTGATGTATTGTTTATTTAAAATCTTTGACTTTGGTTTTAAATTGAATAAGGTATCCTACTATAAATGATAAGACAGCTACTGGTTGTTGAGTCCTTGTCCCTATCACGGTGTTAAGTGCTTTACAAGGATCAGCACAATGAATCTTTACAATCATCTTCCCAGGTACCACTATCTCCATTTTGCAATGGAAGAAACCAAGGTCAGAAGAGGTTAGGTAACTCGCAAAAGACTGCACGCCTAGCAAGAGATGGGGCCAGTATCTAAACCTGGGTAGTCTACCTCCAGAGCCAATGCACTACTGAATCAATAAAGCTGCACGGTTAACATTTTACGATAAATGTTTTATAAGGATTTATCTGCTCTGGAAGTTCATTTTATTTTGTCCACTTTTCTGAAAACGAGGCAGATACATATTATAAATATCATTTTGAAAGTTTTTATTACAAATCTTAATAAGGTTTACACTCATTTGCAGAGTATATCATAATGTATACATTTTGTCTTTTAATTAACAATGCAAAATTTTAAAAAATCCCTGGAGAAATGCTGAGTTTGGTTATCAACATATCTCAAGACATCATATATTTTCATAAAAAAACATTTGAAGACACGCAGGGTTTGTGCTCAGTTTCTCAGACATCCATTGATGTTAATAGCTGTGATGATGTGAAATAAGCAAAGTAGTTGGTTATGGTGTGCTCAAGAGTTTCCTGGGAAAGTGCCAAATAATATTGTAGAGATTAAGGCTAAAACATGAAACGTGTCGGTAAGTGGGTCACTAAAGTTGTCACAGGTTGAGAGGCATTCTTTATGGCTCTTTTCAGAACTTAGAATTCTAGAAACCACTGGAAATGCAGAGAAAGTTCAGAGAAAATGAGACAACCCCAGAGTCTAAGTGACACATAATCTTTTTCAAAGAATGCTGAATAAGATAACTACGTTATTTCAATTTCAACAGCAAATTACATGGTTCAGGGAGCACTTACAGTATTCAAAATTCCTAAGGGGCGAAAATGATGTATTGGCAATACATTGTTTAAGATAAGAAACTTTTTATCTAAGCTCTTAAGTGTTATCTAAATACAAAAGGGCTCAAAAGTGATCCTATGGAAATTGCTGAGTTATAGAGGGAGAGTGATTTGGAGGGGGAAAACCTATGGGAAGGAATATTCTGTGACAAAGAGGTCAGAAAAGATTCCAGACATCTTCTTAAATTTGACTGTAGAGTCTAGAGTGGGAGCCAAGAATAGAAAATGGCACAGAAGAAAATGAAGCCCATCGTTTATTTCTTTTAATTGCTATCTACTCTACCACCTCCTGGAGAAGGAGAAAGGGGTAGTCGTGTTAAATACTAGGGTTCCACGTTTCCATCTTTTTAAGACAAAATCCGGAAGAGTCAAGAATACCATAGCATTTCTCTATGAGCTTAACCACTCAACAAAGGGAAACGCATGAGACCAGGAGCGAAGGATAGTGACCTCAGGGCCTCTTTTATCTGGGTTCATGAGAGAGTCAAGTACCAGCCAGTCTGTCTGCCTGCCTGTGCCTGCAATTCCTCAGTAGCAAAGGGAGGCTATACTTAAATTTTAACTAGGGTTGAATAATACATCAGATTTGAAAAAAGGCTTGTCATTTTCAGCATTCTTATATTAATATATAACTCTGAATTAGAGTATGTTCTGGTTTGGACTGGAAACTTAAATCGTGGAAATTTTTGGTTTGGTTTGATTGAATACCATACACTGTAAAAAGAGCTCTGTACTATGAATTCCATCCTACATCTGTTATTACTAGCTATGCAGGTGGGGGTGGGGGGACAGCTCATTCAGCCTCTCCCATTACAATAAAAGGGTTGGATTAGATGCTTATCTCTAAGATTCCTTACAGCTCTATGACGGTTCTATGAATCTTTATTCAAGAAAAGCAGTCTAAAAGAAATATCATATGAGCCATGGATGTTAGCCTCAAATGTTATTTTAAGTTTCCTAGTAGCCACATTAAAATTTTAAAAAACTGATTAAATTAGTTTTAATACATTTTATTTAATCCAACGAGACCAGAATAGTATCACTTAAATATGGAAGGGCTATATTAATGAGATAGTTTACATTCTCTTCTTTGTATTAAATCTTCAAAATGAGTGTGTATTCCACACTTGCATCCTATCTTCACTTGGACTGGACACACTTCAAGTGTTAGAATAGTCAGATGTGCCTAATGGCTGCCATATTGGACAGTATGGATTTGGAGGGCTTCAACTTTTCTTACCTAAAGATAAAGTAAGCGTATAGCATAGCCTACCTTCAAAATGAGAATCCGCTTAAAGTAGAAAAGCTATTCATTGAAATGTTAGGTTCAACACGTTGAGGGGGATACCAGGAAAGAGGTGACTAACAAAGAAAGAGATGGGACTTTTGAGGGGAATCGCCAGTGTGGAAAGATACAGAGGAAGGCTGTGTCAGGTGGAAACGAGAAGGTTGGGCAGAAATGATGTAACCCACCTCCAGGCCTGGTCCACAAAAATCTACACATCATCTTCCACTCTCCCTCTTCCTCTATCTGCAGACATATGCACAGTATCCATTTAAGGTCTTTGTGCCTCTAAGAATAACGGAGCCATTAGGTCAGAGGTTCCTAATCTAGGGTCTATGGACCCTCATGGGCTCTGTGGATAGAATTCAGGAGGTCCCAAAGTTGAATGAGGAAAATAGCACCTGTATTTTTATTAACCTTTAACTCAAATTCAGCATTTCCTTCAGTTCTGAATGTAGGCAACAAACCACAATAGAATTTAGCAGCACTTGTGACTTTGTCACTAATAGATGTCACAGATGTTTTCATAGCACATTTAAGTTGCTGCATATCTTAGAATAGCATTTCTTCAAAGTGACAGTAGCTATTAACCCCTCTGTGAGACCCTGTCATTGAATGTATTACTAAAGAAGCACATATATTATCATATCACAGATTTTAAAATATTTTGATAACTGCATTTAAGTAAAATTGGTTTCTTTTATAATCCTGTATCTATTTTTTTAATTTTAAAATGTTATTCTGAAAAGGGGTCCATAGGTTTCACCAGATCATCAAAGGAGCCCAAGGCACAATGCACTAGATGGAAATAGTCTGGGTGCACAAACAAGCCCTCTTTCCTGCACTGACCCCACCAAATCACACTGGATTGTGAAATGAGTGTGACGGACATCATTATACGCCACTGAGCTGAGGGATGTTTGTGTCAGCACTTAACCCATTCTGGCTAATATACAGCTGAAATACGGCTTCAGGCCACTGCCGACTAGTTACCAATGAGACCAGATTCCACGCACTGAAGAGAAGGGTACCAGCAGTGACACGCTGGTAAACCAGGTCTTAAAAAAAAAGACACCCATTGAACTCTGAGTTAAGAAGAGATGCCCAGATACGGCTCTTGCCAGCCAGCGAGAGACAGCTCCCGGCAGACCATTGGAACTGCTCTCCCCAGGACAGTTCCTAGAAAGGTATCTTCCTATTGCGCCTGCCTAGATTGAGGGGAGGGTTATGAGGAGGAAACACCTTGAGAACAGGTGTTTAAAGGTTCTTATTTAAACCCTTGTATTTGACTCTCTCATAATGAACAAATAAAGCAGAATACCTTACATGTGGTAATTTGTAAATTCAACAAGCTATTGAAAAGAATCTAATTAGTATTAATTACAATACTAGAGTGTCCCAACATATTATAATACCATTGCTTCTGTAGAGGCATTGTGTTTAAACACTCGAAAACATTAATTAGTCTGCAGAGCAAATGTGTGAGATAGGTATTATTCTCAGTACGTGAGAGCCAATTATTTACTCAGCAAAGGCTTGATGCCATTACTGATAGTAAAACACGTTGATTAGCATAATGGCAGAACTAGGAAATCTGAGAGTTATATTACATTTATTACATTATATTATTCATTTCTGACCTCCTTCTATTTCACTGGACATTACTGCTGTCCCTATTTTACACAGGAGAAACTGAAGGCAGCCGGTCAACAGATCCAAGATCTGCAGAGAATCTAGTTTCAAACTCAGTGAGTCCTCAGGAGACGGTCATGCCTGTTTTTCAAATTTGAAAGCTCCATTTATTTTTATTTTTTTCATTTTATGCCTTGTTTCCCAAATATAAATACGTTCTTTTATAATGAAGAAGTTGCCTAACGGTATCATTTTATATACAGTTAATTTAAAGTGACCTGCAATGCCAGCTTTCACCTACTGGCAAATTACATATTGTTTTTTGCGAATATGTAGATGTGTTTTCATTTCTGGATTTAGCTATTTATAATCTACTGTCTCACCCACTGAACACATCCACTTCAAAAATAGCCAAATAATTTAGAATTAAGATACGGAATCAAAGGTTTAATCTTTGGTATTAATCTTTCAATTAATACCAAGGGATAAATTATGGGTTTAGTTTAAGGTGGCTACAGTGGCTAAGTCGCTGTTCAAATCCTATCAAGTTGATACTTTTTTCTGTTAAAGAAAAAGCTATATGGACTTGAAATTTCTAGAAGAAACTCTTAGAATTTCTGGAAGAGCATTTGATACCCTGTCACCTTTTTTTGAGACATTTGTTACATTTTTCTCTGGCACATAGTAGGCACTCAATAAATGTTAGCTTTTACTATTGTTATTATTATCATTCCTCAGACCAGAAGTTATCATTTTTTAGATAAGAATTGACATCTCAGTTGATAAGCGCAAGTGTTAGTCATGCTCTAAAATTCTTATTTACTTTGTTTAAACAATACATGTCAACTATGGTTACTAATTTAATCCTCTTTCTAAAAAAACCATTTTAAATATTTACACTCCACATATTACACATTCGCCATTGTTGCTAATAAAATTTATCTTTATTCTAACTCAAAGCCTGCAACTGCTTTGCTTAGGCAATCACTCAGACTTATCTATCTATCTCATTCAGCATGAGTTACATAGGAAATAATTCTTTAAACAAACAGATTCGATCCAAATTTGGAAAAATCTCTGAATTCTTTTGAGCTCATCATAGAAATTGCCACTATTAGCAATGTCCTCTCTAAAAGAACAGCCACAATTTCCCTTCATTTCTGCATTGACCCTGCTCATCTGCTCTGGCCCCAGACCAGCCCCGGCCCAGCAGCCCCTCATGCACACACAATTCCCAGCAGGCTGCTCTGCTCTTCTGCCAGCTCTGCAGAGAATGTTGGTCTGCAGTTCCGAATCTCCGGGCCTCGGACCGGTACTGGTCCGTGGCTTGTTAGGAACCAGGCCGTACAGCAGGAGGTGAGCAGCTGTGAGCAAGGAGAAGCTTTATCTGCATTTACAGCTGCTCCCCATCGACGGCATCACCACATAAGCTCCGCCTCCTGCCAGCTCAGCAGCGGCATTAGAGTCTCATAGGAGCGCGAAACCTACTGTAAACTGCGCATGCGAGGGATCTAGGTTGCACGCTCCTCATGAGAATCTAATGCCCAATGATCTGAAATGGAGCTGAGGCAGTGATGCTAGCTCTGGGGAGCAGCCGGAAATACAGATTATCATTAGCAGAGAGGTTTGACTGCACAATAAATATAATGCACTTGAATCACCCCCAAACCATCCCTCCACCCCCAATCCGTGGAAAAATTATGTTCCATGAAACCAGTTCCTGGTGCCAAAAAGGGTGGGGACCGCTGAGTGGCAGGTCAGTACAGCTACCATCCCTAGATGTTCCAAAAGGCTACAAAAACACTGTTGTCATAGTGCTCTTTCCTGAAGACTTGGAGACTAAAAAGATTTTCTGTGTCTTCCAATTCCCTCCTCCTCATGTTCATGTTTTCCTCTACTTTAGCATGTGGAACATATTTATAATAACTGCTTTCCAACCTTGTCTGCTAATTTCATCATGTCTGTAATTCCTGAGTCTATTTCTATGGATTTATATTTTTTTCTTTATAGTTGTGGATATTTTTCCGCTTTTTTATTTGCCTGGTAATGTTCAACTGGATGCTGGATATTGTACATTTTATATCATTGAATGGGTATTTTGTTGTACCCCTATAAAGAATTTGGACTTTGTTCAGGCATGCAGTTAAGTTACTTGGGATCAGTTTTATCCTTTTGAGGTTTGCCTTTAAATTTTTATTAGAGCAGGTCCAAAGCAGTCTTGTAGTCTAGGGATAATTTCTGCTCACTACTACCGAGGAGCCGACCCAATGTCCTGTGTATTACAAGGTCTTTCAACTTTGGATGATGGGAGTATGAACTATTCTCAGCTCTGGGTGAGCTCCAGGAATTGTTTGTTCCTAAAAATCCAGAGACACACGATCTTCTGTTCCATAAAAGGATCTTCTATTTCTTTGATAATTTTCTCCCCTTCATTTTCTTTGTTCTCTATTTTCTGGGGCTTCTGTTAGTCAGATATTGAAATTTTTGGACTGACCTTTTAATTTTTTTAAATATGGCCTCTTCTATTTTCCATCTTTGGATCTTTGCATTCTATTTTCTGCAAGATCTCCTTAACTTTATTTTCCAAGGCAACAACTAGAGTTTTTTTAATGTTGGTCATCAGATGTTCAGTTTCCAAGGGCTCTTTCTTATTCTGTTATCACTGTTTCTTCATCACACCCTGAACTTGTTTTACAAATGCAATAATGCTCTTATTTTTTGAGATAGTCATTACAGATTTAAAATTTTTTTCTCCTTTCATTCATCCATTAAGCAAATATTTATTGATAAGGAGCCAGACACTGATCTGTTTGCTGAGACTATAGCAATGAATCAAAACAAAGACCCTGCCTTTATGGCACTATTTTTCTAGTGGCGGTAGGTGGTACTACAATATTAAGAGGGATCCCCTCCCATCAAACTCTCCCTCTTTCCTCTTGCTCACTATACTCCCAACATACCACCCTTTCTTCAGTTCCTTAAAGTTTCTCCCCCTGCTTCCCCTTTTGAAAACTGGTCTCTCTACCCAAAATGTTCCTCAAACAGATACCAACTTATTATCCTCCTGAATACCATATCTTTTCTTCTTCTTCTTCTTTTTTTTTTTTTTTTTTTGAGACAGAGTCTTGCTCTGGTGCCTAGGCTAGAGTGCAGTAGCATCATCATAGCTCACTGCAACCTCAAACTCCTGGGCTCAAGTGATCCTCCCGCCTCAGCCTCCCAAAGTGCTAGGATGGCAGGTGTGAGCCACTGTGCCCAGGTCTGAGTACCATATCCTAAGTATATCTCATCTCCCTGCCGTATCTCTACTATAAGTTTTCTGTCTCAGTGCTCTTTTTATTTCTTTTGTGACACTTACCAAAATTTGTAATGCTGGTTACTTACCTAACAGCCATTCACACTTCCCTCTTGCTAACTGAACGTGGTTTGGTTAAGGTATTCATGAGCCTCCCTACAGCCATGTGCTTCAGAGCAGTGGCCCTAGCCCCAGTCCAGGGGTGAATCTTGACTGGCCTAACCACATCGTGATAATTCCATACTCTTGCCAGTGATGGCTTAGGAAGGAATGTGTGACCCAATTCCGATCAGCGGGCTGTAAGGGGAAGTCTGCTAGTAAGGCATCTGGGAAAGGTTTCTCTGCTCTTATAAAGAGATTCAAATATATAGTTCTCTTTTCAGTCTCTGGGACATTGCTGTGCCTGAGAATGTGATACCTTTTGCTGCTGCAGCAGCCATTCAATCATAAGGAGAGCTCGTCCACAGAGAGTAGAAAAATAGGAATAAGCTGGCCTTCGGTGATATCACCGAGCCACTAAATTAATCTTATCTTCATACTTCTTTGTGACATTCCCATGAGCTCTTCTTGAGGAATCTACCAGATAATGAGCTTCAAACACCAGAGAGACATCAACATAAAGACTGATGCATTAAATAACACTTAATTGTAGAACAAAGAGTAAATGAGAACAGAGAATAGAATTTAATGGTTCTATTGCTCTGACATAGTAAAAGCATAAAATAAAGTTAGAGGAGAACTGAATTAGCACACACAAAAATTTTGTTACTGATTTTTAAAACAGCTCGTTCTACAGTTTTCTATAATCATAATTGACAGTGGCATATTCTGTTATTCTGAGGCTGTCGTGCATATTAAGTATGATAAAGCACATGAGAATTAGGGTATATTTAATTCTGTCATCTCCGGTGCCTTCGAGAGCCAAGATTCTCAGTGTGGAAAAAGGAGAGAGAGCCAAGATTCTCAGTGTGGAAAAAGGAGACATAATGTAGAAAATACACATTTTTTCCTAGTTCTGTACACTAAAAAAGTCCAAAATCAATGGCCACCCCAGTCATAGTAATGAGCATCTTTAGACCCAAATTGTCATCTTGAAATACCATTTCCCACTAAAAGAAATCAGGGTTTCTCAGAGAGTTTGCTTCTTCCATATGGGACAGAAAACAAACAAGATGAGCCTAAAACATCTTGACCTACCAGATGGCAAAGAAGCTATCAAATACTGCTAGGGTAATTTCAAAAAGACTCAGGAACCAACTTGCAGAGGATTTCATTGGTTAATGATGGGAAATTTAATTTAATAAATAAAGATAAGAATTACAATGGAATTCAAGAGTTCATAATGACTTTTTTTAGTCAGTTGATCACCTTTAAGGGGTGATAAGAAACCAATAAATTATCTTGAAAACTGATAAATAAAAAGAAAGGATAAAGTTTTTTTTCCCTGCCTTTGAACTATTATACTAGGTAACCAAATAATAGACAAGGAAAGTATCACTCTATAAAATTATTCCAGCTAATAAATGAAAAGAAAATGACATAATTAGAACATCATCATTTTTCAATCCTCAGTGAATTAGTGGGTCTCAGCAATGCGCATCAATGGCTACTAACATCACAAAAAGAGAGACAACCAGATATTATGCGCCTCCAGGTGGAGAACACAGCACCACCTGGTCTTAACAAAAGGATTGATCCTGAAACTGATGAAGACTCACCGTCCTGTCAATTTGCAGAAAATGCAGGAGAAATGTGTGGAATGCGCCCTGAGCAAACTCCAGACTGCGGGAAACTCTACATGTCAAACAGCCCAAGTCCTTCAACAGATAATTTGCAAGTAAAAGAAAGAGATGTAGGGGAAACCTATAGATTTAAAGAGACTTAAAAGACATATTTTTTTTTTTTTTTGAGACAGAGTCTCACTGTGTTGCCCTGGCTAGAGTGCCGTGGCGTCAGCCTAGCTCACAGCAACCTCAAACTCCTGGGCTCAAGCGATCCTCCTGCCTCAGCCTCCTGAGTAGCTGGGACTACAGGCATGC
>CAUYRB010118252.1:0-40853 GCA_963574695.1 Propithecus perrieri | reverse complement strand
AGCACTCTGGGAGGCCAAGGCGGGCGGATTGTTTGAGCTCAGGAGTTCGAAACCAGCCTGAGCAAGAGTGAGACCCCGTCTCTACTAAAAATAGAAAGAAATTAATCGGACAACTAAAACTATATAGAAAAAATTAGCCGGGCATGGTGGCGCATGTCTGTAGTCCCAGCTACTCGGGAGGCTGAGGCAGGAGGATCACTTGAGCCCAGGAGTGTGAGGTTGCTGTGACTTAGGCTGACGCCACAGCACTCACTCTAGCCCGGGCAAAAGAGTGAGACTCTGTCTCAAAAAAAAAAAAAAAAAAACTATGTAATACTATTTCTCCATTCATCACAATGATTTATATGGTCATGATGAATTACAAGGATTCACAGATTTCAACATTACCACTATTAACTGACTCATCCTCCTCCTGTTATACTAAGTAGCGACTGAATACAAAAAGGGGCAATGATTTCTGCAGATGTAGAATAAATTCTAGTAATTTGAAATAATTAACAATGCCTTTTGATAGACTAGTCATACCAAAGAAACTTCAGGCTACAAAGTGGTTAAGCCAATAACCAATAGGGAAAAATATAAAAGAAAACAAAACCTGAAGTTTAAAACAATAACAATAAAAGTGCAGTGTTACTCACAGAAATTCTTCCTAATTTAACTGGCTATTAAGAAATTTGCATACGTAAGAAAAGATACAGGACTTGGGGGGGAGTCTTTCCACATGTCACCCCAAAAGGCTTAACTCTGACAATTTGAAAAGCAACAAATTAAATACTAAATGACTTTCTGAAAATGATAGGAAAAGAAAAATGTTATATATCTTGTTTAATTTTACTTCTTGTCCTAAGTCTGAAATAAGAGAGGTAGTATCTGTGCATGATCTCATATGCACATCACCCCTACCAACCACCTTTGGATTTAGCACTTTCAAAAGATGCTATTTTAAACATCCCAAAACATCATGACAAATTTTTTAAAATAACTTTTTCTATGTAGCAAATATTTTTAAGCCTAGCTGTTTTCTTATCAGAAGTTAACATTATTAAAGTGAAAATTCATTCATATACTATGCTTGAAAAGGATATTATTAATAGTACCCTTTCATATGGCAAATGAAAAGGTTTTAATTTACTCACTTATTGGTAAATCCCATTAGCAGCAGGCACTATTAAGATAGCCTAATATACTACAATATTTCAAGTTCTCAACAAGTTGACACATGTAAAAGACACAACTGTTGCTTTAAAATAAATTTAGCAACTATGTTTCTAAATCTTTTCAAACATGAAAGTAAGAAGTATCATAACTTCAAAGAATAAAAAAATTTCCAAACCCAGATCACCTTATTTTCAAGCTCATCATTTATGCAAATAGAAAGCAATGACAGAGAGCAACAAAATGTGTGCATGTTTTGTATCACTTATTTTTTAATATTAAAAAATTATATACAACCCAGCCATTTGACAGACAACAATAATTCCATTCACTGGAGAATAGCTGATACTCCTAGGTGTTTTTTAAAAATAAATGTGTATGTCAATTTCTGCCTTTCATGTATTGTCACTGTAAATAAGTTACTACTATTGTACTAAGCTACAGTTATACCTTAAATGATTTTAAATGTATAGGAGCTACTTACTGGCTCTATTTCAAACAGCTTCATGTAGTTAAGCTTTTTTAATTCTTCTATTTGCATTTTACAATGTTTTTGTAGCCTCACATGTTTTCAGGCTGTCATTTCTTATCTTCTAATTTCTTTTCTTCTCCCTGAGACTGCCCTAAACTTTCACTACTACCATGTGCTACTGCTAAAATACTCGGGGTAGGGAAACCACTAAAAAACCTCATTGAAATTTTGTGCAAAAAATGTAAATTGCCTCAAAAAGCGGGGGCTTTAAAAGGTACTGCACAGAGTTTTGGGTGTGCAGAGCATGTTGACATCTACTTTACCTAATCAGAAACCTCTTTCTTTCTTTTTTGAAACAGTCTCGCTCTGTCAACCCTGGTAGAGTGCAGCGGCATCATCACAGCTCACTGCAACCTCCAACTCCTGGGCTCAAGCGAATCTCTTGCCTCAGCCTCCCTTAGGTATGAAAGTGCATCTAGCACCAGATGTGGAACACAGTAGGTTCTCAATGTATATACATATTCAAATATATATATATACACATATATATCTCTTCTTCTTCACACAGACACAAAAGGGGTCTGAAGGATGTACACCAAACTATTAATCCTGTCTAGGAAGTAGAATGTGAAGAAGATGAGGAGTAAAAAGGGCTTTTACTTTTGCTTCACCTCCTCTGTACTAATTTTTTTAGATCGTTCTTGAATTATTCATAGTGGGTCCTGTGTATCTGCGGGTTCCGCATCTGG
Source organism: Propithecus perrieri (assembly GCA_963574695.1). Classification (NCBI taxonomy): domain Eukaryota; kingdom Metazoa; phylum Chordata; class Mammalia; order Primates; family Indriidae; genus Propithecus; species Propithecus perrieri. The sequence continues at coordinate 38,477 of CAUYRB010118252.1, read as the reverse complement.
GGATTCAACCAACTGTGAATTGAAAATATTTGTGAAAAAAACCCCAAACAATAAAAAATAACAATACAACAATTTAAAAATACAAAAAATATATCAACTATTTACATAGCATTTACATTGTATTAGGTATTACAAGTAATCTAAAGATGAATTAAAGTATATTGGAAGTACATAAGTTATATGCAAATACTACATCATTTTATATCAGGGACTTGAGCATCAGTGGATTTTGGTACTTGAGAAGGGTCCTAGAATCCCTTGGTATCCAATTGCAGGTAGAATTTATAGTTAGGCTTGTATGTGTGTCCGAAAAGACAATGCAAGCACGACAGATCATTTCCACACTGTGCAGTTGGGATGCCTGTCCTTTGTACACACAGTCATATTTGAGGTTCTTTTTGCCACAAGAAATGCTCAGAGCACCTCCTACTTATGAAAGCTGCTCAACATATAACCACCTCTTTTTCTCCCTCATGTCACAGGTAACAGCATGGTTTTAAGTCATGCTTCAGAGTATACCTACACATTTCTGTCCTTTCCTGCTTGTGGTTGTCCACTTTTTGATTCATGACATACTACCTCTTAAGAAGGCACTAGCACATACATTGCCAGTGGAGTTGAGATCCAGAAACTATCACCTTTACGATGGGCTGGGTGTATTCCTGGATCTCAACAGGAGCTTTATGTTTCCCTTTAAGTTCCAAAGGAGAAACTCCCTAAAAAGTTGAATCTGTGATGGGTCCAAGTCTATGGCCATTAAAAATCAGACAATGTCATTCTCCCATGGATTCTGGCTTTCCTTTTTTAAAAAGAGAGGGTTCAGACTCATTTTCTGGTTGTCTGCCAGGCTTGACTTCTTTGATTTAGTTTTCACTCCTCCATCTATCTGTGCATCATTGTGCTGCACATGTAGAAGAATTAAGTGTTGACTTTTGGTTGTGTAAAAGTAATAAAAATCATACCTATGTACACTATATTCGTGGTTTAAATTGATACATGATCACAGTTTTCCTTAGGCTTTTATCATCAGTCAACATATTGCCATATTCATTCAACAAAATAGTTGTCAAAAGATTATATAACTTCTGCTTTATGATTATCTAAAGGACTCAGGATGCTGGGGATTGCTGAGTTGGATGAGTCCCCCAGCCCCACAATACCAAAATCACAGCAAAGTATCTGCCAAGGTTTCGTATTAAAATGCTTAATGTGGGTACAAAAAAACTTTGACTAAAGCTGAGCCTATCTTTGATCACGTTTCATGCTATTTTTAATATATAAATTAAAAAGGAAATCAACCTTCATATAACTGCCTTAGAATCTCCATGAATTTCTCTGGTTAGCCAAAGTGGCGAGTGACAGGAGTCAGACTTACTGATGAACTGTTAAACATTACAAGCTCCTGTTACTCACCGTAATACTTAGTGGGAAGGTTTCTGGTATGGAAATGACTGAACGGCCAGAGTCCTTCCACTGACTGTACGTGGTTAAGTTACTTCACCTCTTTGGAGTTCACTTTCCTAATCTATAAAATATGAGATTTGGACAAGATATCCTATAAGTCCCTTTTTAGCCCTCTAACAATCCATTTTTTAGCATGTTAAATATTGTCAAATAGAAACCAATAATATGTTTAGTATGTTTTACAGAATTCAGAGTATCCACAAATATCATCTCATTAGTATTCCAAGTATTCATAGGAGAAAACAAAAAAGATATCTTTATATGCAATATGAGTCATGAGCTGGGACAGCAACTTGTAAAAGGTCACAAAATTGTAGTGTGAGAACAATGATCCTATTTTCTTGTTTGTGACTGCAGTGTTCTATTCACTACACTATCTTTGTTGCTGTTTGGCTATACTTAGAAAACGATGTGTTTTAACCTTTCTCACTCCCACTTAGCCAATTTGCTCTCTAATTACTCAAACTTACCCTGCTTATTTTACTGTTCGAAGTCTCCCCAACATTCTCTTTCCCCTTCGGTTCTATCGTTAGAACAATTACCAATGATGCTTTCTCATTTGTTTCCTAAGTACACACCTTAGGGTTCCAGGTGCAGTATTTGTCTCATTTTCTACATAATTTCTAATAACGTTCTACATAAATTTTAACCATATAAAGACTCTGTCACTACCATCTCTACATTCACCGATGTTTGAAGACTGTATTTTTAAACAGATCCAATACACCCAAGCATCAAGTGTCTGAAAAAGACACCAGAGATTCTTTGTACTGTTTGTTACAATGGTTCTGGATCTTTCTCCCTCTGTGATTGTTCTTTCCTTCCCTTTGAGGATTCCCAAGCTCCCATCCTTGAAATCAATGAATAAAATCGGTTTCCCAAGTTCTCTAAACACGTTGGCTTGAACATCCCTTCATCTTTCCACTGCTGACTTTCATCAGCCGACTGTCCTCCCCTACCTGTGGTCTCTAAGATCCAACTGTGTCTGGCCAGAACATCAACCAAGTCCCTTTGCTCCCACTTCCTCTGCACAAGTTTTCAGACTTGTCCCTAAAACTGGCAGATGTAGAAATACAACTACTGTTAATTTAACATGTACAAGCGAGGCCACACTCTACTCCCTGTACCTAGGAAAGAAAGGTTGAGGGTGCAAATTCTAACCTCCAATAGGTTCCAGCCAATAGCAGAGGTGAGAGAGGTGTCATTCACCTATTATTTGGCACTCTCGCCTCACAGTCTCTCTGGGACACTACCTATCTCAGAAAAGAATTAGGAAAAAACTGGAGAAACTGGTCAATTTTCTTATGCACAAACTGCCATGGATGCTCAAGAATCCACAATTCTCAGAACTTTATGGGCTAATATTCAGCCAGTACTCTTGTGGTTAAAGTACTAAAATTCTTCTCACCATTTGGCAAATAGCTCTCTGAGCCCCCTCCTAATCCTGCAGCCCAGCATCTTCAGGACCCCCATGGAACGATCAACAGGTAAATGACTGGTACCCCAAAGAGCCCATAGGTTTCTCTCTAGCAGTAACCGGCCTCCATTCTGACCGGTTAGTACCCATGCAATCAATCCCCTCAAAGTTGTGCCCCCTAGACACTGTCTTTGGCTTCCTTTAGGGACTCTCAATGACCAGCCTGTGCATTTCCTGCCTACCCCACCCAGACCTGGCGAAACTCAAGTGGGTCTTGACAGAAACATATCTAGCACTAGCCAATCCAGCAATCAGCCAACCAGTTCCCAGCAGGAGAACCCTAGAACCCAGCAGGAGATATGATACTGGAGGCAGTGGCACTGGCACCTCTGCAGGCAAATGTCTGGTGCCCTTTTGGCCACCAGGTTATGACTACTGACCACTGATTCCCCCGAGTTGCCTTCATGTGGTTACCTGTGGGAACTGCAGCCTGCTCAGGAGTTCGGATGAGACAGCCAGGAAGAGCAATATGCTAGTTGGCAGACTGGCCCACCATCCCAACTATTATATAATTTAAATAATACCTCTGCAAAAAGGCATATGCAACGAAGCTACCTCTGGTTCTTAACTACCCTTCTGACAAATCTGATGACTTAGCCTTGGTGAGAAAGTCAAAGGTACTTGTTGACTATGCCAAAGGGTGGGTCATTTAGCTGTTATGCCAGCAAATTCCAAATCCTGACTGCACTTTCCAGAACCATCTCCTAATAATTCCTCACTCAAGAGTTCAAAATAAGAAATCTTGACTCTGTCAGCTACGCTAAGAATATGGGTTCTGACCTGACAAGCACCCGCTCACTATTCTTGCCAAAGACCTGACAGGCCAGCTCATATTAGGGTAGGCAGGGTTACGTTCGGGTGGGGTAAGGAGTCCATACAAATTAAAGTGGACTCCTGCTTCTCAAAGAAAACAAGGTCTTTTTTAATCAAGAAAAAGAATGGTTTCACTAAATGACACACATGATAAGCTGACATCCCTATTAAATGGATGTATTCACTTTCAGAGTGTAGTTCAGATTTTCCAAAATATATATAGAGAAACATGAGGTCAGGAGAATTCCATCTTCCCCTGACAAATGCTGGTGCTTTTTAACAGGGAAAACAAATACAAAAAACAAGCATCTGTGGCTCTACCAGCACCAGGTTAGCCTCATGCACCAACTGTGTAGAAGGGCTAACCATTCTACTCATCTCTGTTAGCTCATTCAGAGAGGCCTACACGCTCTAAATTTTTAGTTTCTTCTAACCTATATACTGGACAACTGAAATGATCCAGCTGATTCTCTGTCACATGATCTGGAAAACCAGGCAACAACCGAGGTCACATTACTCTGTGATGTTCTGCCCCAAATCCTTTGTAACCCTTGGGTCACCACTGAAACTAAGACAAATGATCAATCAAGAGATGACTAAATATGGGGTATGCCTGACCACGCGTGGCTACCAAAGAGCAGAAAGCTAGGGGAGAAATAGAGGAGACTACACTGTCAGAACGGCCAGATGCGCCTGTCAGTAGAGTGAGCCACATGCCAATTTCACAGCTTTGCCAAACCACTGCACCCTGGCGGGCTGCCTTGGGCCACTCGAATTTTTCAACAAACAAGACAAAATGTTTAGCGGCCTCTCAGTTGCTAGAATGTCCACAGATGTTTCCTTCTTTCTATCACTACTGTCACTGTATGTTCTGTACCAAATAGTGCTACTCAAACCGTTGTGCATACCGATGCCAGTCCACGAAGTTTGCCACTGATCCGCAAGATAAGTAGAGAAATTGAGAATAAGTTTTTAAAAAAACTTTTTATAGAAATTTGACAGGGTAATTTTTATATCTGTTGAATTTTACAAAATATTTGACGGTGGCTCACATCTGTAATCCTAGCACTTTGGGAGGCTGAGATGGAAGTAATGCTTGAGGCCAGCCTGAGCAACATAGCGAGACCACGTCTCTACAAAAAATACAAAAATTAGCTGGATGTGGTGGCACCCGCCTGTAGTTCCAGCTACTCAGCAGGCTGAGGCAGGAGGATCACTTGAGCCCAGGAGTTTGAGGTTGCAGTGAGCTATGATGATGCCACTGCACTTTAGCCTGGGTAATAGAGTGAGACCCTCTCTCAAAAAAAAAAGAAAAATTTGGCTTGTATTTTTCAAGTTTTTTCCAGTAATTCACTTCTTTACTAAGATATCAGATTGTGATGGACAAGAAATTTTTAAAAATTTATCTTTCACCACAAACAGTCCAAGAAGTGTCTATCTAAAGCAAATGTCACTATGTTGTACTTCTGCTGGAATCTCAAGCAATCCCATTATATGCAAGACAAAATCTAAGTTCATTAACATAGTGTTTCCATGTTCTTAACCTGGCTCCTCACTACTTCTCTAGAGCAGAGCCTCCCAACCAGTGTGCTTGGCAATGTCACAAAGGGGTGACAGACCTCTAAAGGGAGCCTGTGGCAGTTGGAGTTTCTAAGCACTAGGACCAATAGCCTTAGGAATAGTAGCCTAGCCCATCTACTTCAGCATAAAGTAGAAAAGGCTGAGAAGCACTGATGCCTGGAGTTATTGCCTACTTACAGTACAAACCGATATTATGCTCCAACAACAGTGAAAAGCCTGCCTTTCCCTCACAGACCGAAATTTGTATTTCTAGCTCAGACCTCTCCCCTGAACTCGGAAAACGCTACATATTTCACATCTCCATTTCAATGTCTAGGAGGCACCTCAAACTTAACATATCCAAAACTAAACACCTGTTTTTCTTTCTAAATGTGCTCTTCCTACAATACACTATTTAATACATCTCAGCAAACTGCAACTCCATCTTTCTCTCTCATACCCATCATTTGATCCATTCAGCAAATTCTGTCTTTAGCTTCAGCCACTTCCTATCACATCCACCTCCTGACTGAATTCACTATCATCTTATTTGGATTACTGCAATAGCCACCGAACTATTAATAATCCCTGCTTCCACCTTTGCCTCCCTAACGTTGATCTCGAGAGAACAGCCAGAGCTGAATTAAATGTAACTTAAAACATAAGTCAGATCATGCCATTCCTTGTTCAAAACTTCTCAATGGCTTCCCATCTCAAACAGAGTAAAGACCTACATTCCTTCAGTAATTGACAAGGTCCCATATGATCTGGTTCCTTATTCCTCTTTGACCCCCTCTGCTCCTACTTTGCCCTCTGCTCACCTGGCTCCAGCCAAACTGACTTCCTTGCTATTCCTTGACCACCCCAGCACAGACCCACCTCATCAGGGCTTTTACTTGCAGGATCCTCTCTCTGCCTGGGCTAATTCACTCTTTCCCCTTCTTCAAGTCTCTGCTCAAATGTTATTACACCTTGTCATTTAGGCCTTTACTGATAACCCCAGGAAAAGAGGCAGCCATTCCCCTAAGCCCCACCCTCCCTGTCCCCTTTATATACTTACTTGTTGATTGATTTAAGGTCTGCTTCTCTACGCTGAGTAGAGGAAGGCAGAGGCTTTGTCTATTTTGCTCACTGCTATATCTCTCACCTAGAACAATGCCTGGCACCTGGTAGGCAGCCAAGAAATATTATTGCATGAATAAATTATATTACTGTTTCCTGCCTCTGAGCCTTTGATCATTCAATTGCTGTTGCCTACAGGCCCTTTTCCCATATTCTTACCCTCTTGCTAAATCCCACTTTTAGACTAGGCTTAGGCATCAACTCCTCTAGGAAGCCTTCCTTGAACCTAGCCCTCCAATTTCCACTCATTCACTACCAACCCATTAACTGAACAGTGGAAAAGTAATTCCACTGCTACATATTCATGCAGACAACAAAATTTTACTACCTCTTCTCGCTACTGGTTCGTATTTCTCAACCATATTCTTCCAATAAGAAAACACCATACCAGCCCTACTATGGCTTCTACCTGTTACTTCCCTACTGTACTAAGCACTTCCATTATTAATACATAACTGCGTAGAGTGTCCCAAGAGTCAAGATATGCCTAATACACTTAGGGAAAAAAATATAAAGCATTCTGATATACAATAGGCAAGGCAATGCAGGAGGAAGATTAATTTGTTTTCCAGAACATGTTTCCCATGTTCTCATGACTGCCAAATGCTAGAAGGCTTCTTCTGGGTCTATTAAAGTCAATCCCATCAAGTCTCAATTCCAATTTATATTTATCATGTTCTTCACACTATTCTTTGCCTACACAGACTCCAATCTCTACTCTATACCTCGGCTAAGCCACAACCTGGGATAACGAGTCACAGTAAATAGTAGAAATTTTCCCAAGCTTAATTCCTCCCGTCCCAGCCCCCATCATGACCAACCTTCACATCATTCAAAGACAATCAAGATAAAGCCCTTGTTCAGGGCAGGGAAGGCAGACAAGAAGCCTCTAGTTCAGTTTTGTTCCTTAAAATCAGTCTGTCCCTCACCAAGAAACCATACAGCTAACAGCCAGAAGCAAGCCTGGCACATTCCAATATCATTCATGGCAATGGCCTAGTAATCATCCTTTCTAAGCACCTAACCTTACTCGGTTCCATTATAGTTCCTGGTTCCTGACTCTTTTTGTCTTCTCGTTTACCATGCCCTCGTCTCATGTTTGCTGACAGAACTGTTTCCCCAGCGTAACCTTTGGTGTTTTCTGAGACTTTTAGTTAGGATGCACTGTGGCTCTTTTTACTGCTGGCTGCGTTGGGCATAATGCCCATGTGAGCTTCAGCCCTAGAGACTTACTTTGGGCTCTGTGTCTTCAGCAGGTCTGCCTTGCTCCCAAGGGAAGAAAACTCATATGACTAAACACACATTCCTTGAAAGTTCCACATCAATTTCATACCACAGCAACTTACCAACATCTTGCTTAGAAAGGCTCAGTGACTAATTATTTGACGAATTAAAACTCATGAGCTATCTTTTCTTCTGATTTCCTTTCTCCACTAAATGCTATCTATCCTGCCTACAAAAAAAATCATTTTTCTTTTTTTTTCCTTTTGAGACAAGGCCTCACTCTGTCCCTCAGACTGAAGTGCAATGGCTCAATCATAGCTCACTGCAGCCTCAAACTCCTGGGCTCAAGTGATCCTCCCGTCTCAGCCTCCCAAGTAGCTGGACTATAGGCATGTGCCACCACACCTGGCTAATTTTTAAATTTTTTTGTAGAGACAGAGTCTCGTATGTTGTCCGGGTTGGTCTTGAACTCCTGGCCTCAAGCAATCCTCTCACCTCAGCCTCCCAAAGTGCTGGGATTACAGGTGTGAGCCACCATGCCTGGCCATATCATTTTTATATAAGTAAATTTTTCTAAATGTAATAATTTCTACTTTGGTTTATGCGTAAAAAATAATCTAATGAGTTAGTGAGTAACAAGGGTATGATGTTATTAAAAATTTAGAATACTATTATCCTTAAAAATAAACAAACATGGTAACAGTATATCTTAGGATATCATAAACTGACTCTCTTACCCTCCAACATGTGCCCACTTCCCCTCTATCTACTAAATTTTATGACAATTCTGTCACTTTCCTGATTACTATAAAAATGGAAAACCAACATCCACTCGAACTGATGCTTCCATCTTGACTGAGACATTTCACAGGAGCCCAAGCTAAAATTACCTGACAGTTTCACGTAACTACAGATAAGCTGATATCACACTGTCACAGGAACATTATACAGAATGTTATGTGTAGAAAAGGGGGAGAATGTCTCCACAAAAAACAACAGATGGAAAAAAAAGGCTTACTACTTTCATTAAGCTGGACATTAAAAAAGAATTCCTTTTTTTTTCAAGAAATGGGTTCACAAGGGCTAGCCAATATACTGCTCTATGAAACTAATCCTACCAAATTTGTCAGTAAAAACAAAAATATCAATTTGATCACATCATACCAACAGTCCATACAACATAGATAAGAAAATCTTGCCAGTATTCATGATAAAAAGGCACATGCATCATCATCATCACAAATTGTTTTGAACTATTCCACAGATTAACTCCTACCTATGCTAATAAGGAATATGTGTATCTTTGATAAATTTAACAACCAAAAAAATTCATCCTTCTAGACCTCTCAGCATTTCTAACTACTACAAAAATCAACTGGTTTGTTTCCTTCTCTGCCCATCCCTAGGGTATATCAAAAGCAAAGAGGTAAAATCATCAAAAGGCAAATAAAATCACAGAATTTCAAGGCTAAAATCAGAGCTAATTCAGCCTGAAATTAATATACTCATCTCACTCCATCAGTAACCCTATGTTATAATTAAGAAGGCATTATCCTCATTTAATTATGAGGAAAAGTTTCAAAAAATTAAGTGACTTGCTGAAGTTGCAATCGAAACTGCAACTTAACTTCAAATTCTGCAACTTCAAACTCTGTTGTACTAAATTGGAGGTTTCTGTCTCCCTCTGCCCTTTACAACAATCCCTGAGATACCTGCAGTGATCAGCTGAAACCATGGAACTTAATTGCTTTGTGAACACTACCAGTATCAAGCAACCACTATATACTTCTTAATGAAACACATTGCATTCTCAGAAAGCTTTGAATACTGGAAGTCATTAAAAGTACTTATATTACACTAATCTGCCTCAAAACATTTGTGGAACAAGACTTAATTAAAGTAGTATAACATCTACATCAATGTTGCTTCTTAAAGTTGGCAACAGAAATAATTTCTTGGGATATTCATCCAAGCATCAAACATGTACCAAGTGTTTAATAGATGCTTAACACTGAGCCAGACCCTGAGGATATAAAAACAAAGACACACTCCCTGCATTCAAAAACCTAAGTGCCACAAAGCAAGACTAGTTCATGTTCTATTCAAGAGCATCAGGTTCCCACCATCTTCCCTTCAGGAAGCTATACATTCAAGAGTAGGAGTCTTACCTTATTTACTCTTGTATTTCCACCACTAGCAAATAGAACAGTGCAATAAATGCTCAATGCAAGTCTGGATAATAAGCAATTTCTTAAAATTTAAAAGCTAAAACAATTTTTTTAAGACACAGGGTCTTGCTCTGTCGCCCAGGCTGGAGTGCAGTTGCACCATCATAGCTTGCTGTAGCCTCGAACTCCTGGGCTCAAGTACTCCTCCTGCCTCAGCCAAATAGCTGGGACTATAGGTATATGCCACCATGCCAGGATAATGTTTTAAATTTTTTTGTAGAGATGGAGGGGGTCCTCACTATGTTGCCCAGGTTGGTCTTCAACTCCTGGCCTCAAGCAATTCTCCCTCCTCAGCCTCCCAAAGTGCTGGGATTACAGGTATGAGCTACCGCAGCTGGACAAAAGCTAAATTTTTAAGCCACATAAAAGATACACAAGTCGGCCGGGCGCGGTGGCTCACGCCTGTAATCCTAGCTCTCTGGGAGGCTGAGGCGGGTGGATTGTTTGAGCTCAGGAGTTCGAAAACAGCCTGAGCAAGAGCGAGACCCCGTCTCTACTAAAATTAGAAAGAAATTAATTGGACTACTAAAAATATATAGAAAAAATTAGCCGGGCATGGTGGCGCATGTCTGTAGTCCCAGCTACTCGGCAGGCTGAGGCAGGAGGATCACTTGAGCCCAGGAGTTTGAGGTTGCTGTGAGCTAGGATGACGCCACGGCACTCTAGCCTGGGCAACACAGTGAGACTCAGTCTCAAAAAAAAAAAAAAGATACACAAGTTAATTCTTTCATTAATTCCACCTAATCAATTTATCCACTTGAAATAGTCAAATTATAGATCGTAAGCTACAAAGGTAAAACCATCCTTAGAAATAATTTTGTCCAAGAATTCTGAATCTGGGGTCCATTGATGGACTTTCGGAGATATGTAAAATTCTAGAAATTTTTGGAAAATAGCAGCTGGATTAGAACCCAAATTAAAGAGAACCACTGAATAAGTCAAATGCCCTCATTTTACACATAAAAGAACTGCAGAAGACAAGAGAATTTCTCCCAAGTGCCCCTCAACTAATTAGTTTAAGAGCTGTGTATTAATTTGCTAGGGCTCCCATGACGAAGTACCACATACTAGGTGGCTTAAACAACAAAAATTTATTTTCTCTCACTTCTGGAGGCTAGAACTCCAAGATCAAGTTGTCAACAGAGTTGGTCTCTTTTAAGGCATCTGTCCTTGGCTTGCAGATGGCCATCTTTCTCCAGTGTCTTCACATGGTCTTCCCTTTGTGTCTGTGTACTAATCTCTTCTTATAAGGACACCACTCATTATTGGATGAGAGGCCACACATGACCTCATTTTATCTTAATCAGCTCTTTAAAGGCCCTACCTCTAAACACAGTCACATTCTAGGTACTGGGAATTAGCACTTCAACATATGAATTGGAGGCAAGGAGCCACAATTAAACCCGTAACACTCTGCCCTCTGGTCCCTCAAAATTCATGTTCTTCTCATGTGCAAAATACATTCATTCCATCCCAACAGCCCCAAAAGTCTTAGCCCATTGCAGCATCAACTCTAAGTACAAAATCTCATCTAAATATCATTTAAATCAGGTATAGGTGGATTCAAGGTATAATTCAACCTGAGGCAAAATTCTTCAGCTTCACATCTGTGAAACCAGACAAGTTATCTGCTTCCAAAATACACAGTAGAACAGGCATAGGATAAACATTCCCATTCCAAAACGGAGAAATCAGAATGAAGAAAGGGGTGATGGATCCAGGCAGATCTGAACCTAGCAAGGCAAATCCCATTAGATTTTAAGGCTCAAGAATAATCCTCTTTGGCGCCATGCTCCACCTTCCAGGCTAATGGGTGGCAGCCCTGCCTTGTGAGCCCATCACTGTGGTAGCCCACGCCCTCAGCCCTAGGGAGCAGCCCACCCTGAACCCTCAGGCCTGGGACCTCTGGTACTGTGGTGGCAGTGGCAGCCCTGTTAACCTCTGAATCACCTTCAGGTCTTCCCTTTTCTTGAAGAATAACATATGCTCACAGCCAGATAGCTCTACTGACCCATTTTGTAGAATCCCTGGAAATCTAAAAGACTTCCTTAATTTTGTCCCTTCTCTGTCCCCTTCAGTCCCAGCCAGGAACATTTCCACTGGCATAACCCCATCTCTATTTCTGGTTTCTGCTAGTTTCTGCTGAAATGGTTTCTGCTGAGATGGCTGACTGGATCCACAAGTCAAACACCCCTCATCTTTTTAGCAAATGGTTGTCTAGCAATAACCTTGATATTCTCTCCTGGATGTGCTCATTTTTTGCAATAGACAGACTGAGAATTTTCTAAATCTTCAAATTCTGGTTCCTTTTGACTTAATAATTCCTTGTTCAATTTCTCTCTCTCCTCTTGCATTTTATTACAAGAAGCAAGGAGAACCAGGCCACACCTTTAATGCTTTGCTTAGAAATCTAGGCTAAATATCCAAGTTCATTACAAGTTCATCTATTTTCCACAAAACACGAGAACACAATTTGGCTCAGTTCTTGGCCACGTTATAAAAAGAATCACCTTTTCTCCACTTTCCAATAACTATTCCTTATTTCCATTTGAGATCTCATCACAAACACCTTTAATATTCATATTTCTACCAACATTTGTTGATGATGATATATGTGTAACTCTAAGGTGACAGAGACTTTCTCTAAATCTCTTTTCTTCTAAGCCTTCACCAGAATCACCTTCGACATCCATATTTCTACCAACAATCACTCCAAGGCAATCTAGGTTTTTTCTAACATGTATGTATACTCATTACCTAGCTCTAAAGCCACTTCCACATTATTAGGTATTTATTACAGCAATACCCTACTCTCTGGTACCAAAATCCACATTAGTTCGCTAAGGCTGCCATAACAAAGTATCACAGATTGAGTGGTTTAAACAATAAATTTATTTTCTCACACTTCTAGAAGTCCAAGATCAAGGTGTTAGCAGGGTGGTTTCTTCTAAAGTTTCTCTCCTTGGCTTGTAGATGGCCATCTTCCTCCAGTGTCTTCACACGGTCATCCTTTTCTGTGTCTGGGCTCTAATCTCCTCTTAGAAGGACACCACTCATATTGGATTAGGGTCCACCCACATGACTTCATTTTATCTTCATTACCTCTTTTAAGGCCCTATCTCCAAATGCAGTCATATTCTAGGTTCTACAGGTTAGGACTTCAATATATAAATGGGGGAGGCATAATTCAGCCCGTAACAAGCTAGAACTACTCATATTCATTTATTGTATGAATACTGAACACCACTCTTTCCCAGCCACCATGCTAGCTGATGACCATGCAATGGTCAGCGAAACAAGTGCAAACCCTGACTGATGGAGCTTAAAAATAATAGAGGGATATAACCATATGCAAATGAATAAAGTACATGAGAGCATATAAGATGTATTTTGGACCTCACCAAGCTTGCTATGTCCAAAAAGGCTTCCTTGAAGAGCTCAACTTTGAAGGGTAAGTATGGAAGGGGTGTGTGTACTCAGAATTTTTCAGGAAGAGGGAACAGCACAGCACATTCAAGGAACTGAGAGGTAGCCAGCAGGGGCTGGGACACAGAAAGTGAGAAGAGTAATAAAACATGAGATTGAATATGAAGACATGGTGACATCATCTAGGGTCTTAAATATCACATTTTGGTTTTTGGTTTTTATCCTAAGAGCAATGAGAAGCAACTGAAAGGTATTAAGCATGAATACACTTTCACTTTAAAAAGATCACTCTGACAGAGAGAGGGCACATGGGGCTTCTAAGGTGCTAGCAATGTTCTATTTCTTGATCTGCGTATTAGTTACATGGATACGCTCACTTTGTGAAAAATCCATTGAATGATGGCAGTCAAAAATGGAAAAACAGATCCAAGAGATATTCAGGTGGCAAAATCCACAGAACCCATTTGATAGGCTGAATATAAGGGAGAAAGGAAGCATCAAAGAAGACTCCCAAGTTTTTGGCTTACAGAAATTGATGGAAGGTAGATCCATTTACAGTGTCAGGAAATTCTAGAGACCCAGATTTAGGCAGATCACAGGTTCAACTGGAGGATGCTTTCAGGCTTAAAAGTGGAAATGTCAGGTAGGCAATTAAATACACAGACTGGAGTTCAGAGGAGAGGTTTAAGAAGAAAATACATTTAGAGTTCAATATTGATAATAGAACCAGTGGATATATAAAACCATTCACCAATATTTAATTATCTCCTACAGCACTATAGGCACTGGCTTAGATTTTGTGTACACAGCTATGAACAAAATAAACACGTTCTCATGGATCTTATATTCTAAGAGTAGTTCAGGAATACTGCCAACAAATCAGTAATAAGTAACTTCAGAACTACAAGTACTATGATGAAAACAGGACAATGTAATACAGTGACGGGGTAGGGCTACTTTAGATTGGAATAGTCAGGGAAGGCCTCTCTGTGATGTCAACATTTCAGGTGTGACCTGAATGTTGAGAAAACACTAGACATAGGAAAAGTAGGAGAAAAGCACTCAATAGGGAGAGAAAACAGCTAGTGCTTAAAGGACAAGCTTAGCACATCTGAAGAACAGACAGAAAGACCAGTAAAGAATGATTGTAGTAAATTAAGACTAGTATAAGACAAGGTCAGAGAAGAACAAAGACCAGATTATGTGGAGTTTAAGCAGGGAGTGATAATATCTATGTATATTTTTAAAAAAATTTTAAATTATAGACTCCTGTAGTTGCTCTGTGGATAAAATTATAGGGTGGCAAAGATAAAAGTGGGGAGACTACTATGTTCACGTGAGAAATGACGAGATCACACAGGAAAAGCTAAGAGTAAGAATGTAAGATTTTCTGGAAGACTTAAGGAACTCTAAAATTCAAAGACCCAGAAGAGAAGGTGGCAGCAAAGGAGATAGACAAGTAGCCACAGAGATATGAACAAAACTATGATGTCAAGGAGGCCAAGGAGAGTTATTTTAAGGAAATCAAAAGTTAAATGTTTGCTGAGCAGTCAAATAAGATGAGCAGAGACTAATGTTTAACAATACAGAGGAACATTCTGGAGACCTCAAAAATCAATTTTAGAAGAATGATAGGGACAGAACCTAAAATTGGAATAGGCTGAATATTATCAGTGAGAGATAAGGAAGAAAAGAAAATGGGTGTAGATAGCTCTTTCAGAGAAGTGTGGTTGCAAATGAGTTATGTCAAGAAAAAGGAACTTTTAGGGATGGGAGACTTGATCAATGTAAATGTTGATGAGATGGACTCAGGAATGAAGGTAAAGTTGACATTACAGAGAGAATGAATACTGACAATACATAAAATTTCCTGAGAAAGAAAGAGATGATGTAGTTGAGAGTACAGATGAAGATATTCACCTTAGACCAGAGGGGGCTACACCCTCCACAAACAGATAACAAAGACAGGACGGATACAAATGCAGGTGGAACTCAGACTGCCTGACTCTAATAATGTGTTCTTTCTACTAAAACCATCCTATGGACATTTGGAAAGTATTCAAAGCAGGACAAGAAAATAACCAAAGGGAAGTTAAACTGAGATTACTTAGCTTGAAGAGGCAAATAACCACCATATTATTCTTCAAATAAAGGATAATTATATAAACATAAGCATCAGTACCAGCTATTCTTTACTGCTGAATAAAGATAAGTAAGTTCAAACTGAAAAGAGATTCAAGCACTTGCTTTTTTTTTTTTAAAGTTACACTTAGGATCACAGTTCTTTGGAAGAAGCGTTCTGAAAAATGCTTATGAACTTTTTGTTGGACCACTTTACGATTAGGAAAAATACTGAGAGTATTTTTCTCACTCTAGAAATTCTTCTCTAAAGTATTCAAAAAGGTAGAAAATAATCTCAAAATGATATTAAAACCTCATAAGAAATGGATAATCAAAAGCCTTAAATTTGTTCTACTTATCTGTATTCCAGGATTTAATTACTTGATTGTAAATCACAAATCTAAGGACTACTGGTGAGGTTAGAATCTAGAACATAGGGAGAATGTATGAGTTCCTAAAAAAAAAAAAAGAAAGAAAAGTCTGGAACAAAAGGCTCTGATATGGCACTAGATACACCAAGTTAAATGGGTGAGCTTTCCTCTCTGTTGGTCTGGACACTCTCTCCCCTAGTAAGTATCAAACACAACTAATTCATGCTCCATTCTCCATGTTACCTATACAGGCTGAGCATCCCTAATCTGAAAAGCTCCAAAATCTGAAACTTTTTGAGCATCACATGACACTCAAAGGAAATGCTCAGTAGAGCATTTAAAATGTTCGGGTTAGGGATGCTCAATTGGTACGTATTCTAGAACTATTCCAAAATCCAGAAAAAAACCCCTAGAATCCAAAACACTTCACTCAGGTGCCAAGAATTTTGGATAAGTTATACTCAACCTGTATTACAAACTGCCCAATAAAGTTGCTCTTCTTTGATATCAAAAGGTTGATTGTTTTAGAGAGAAGAATTTGTCTAATATTCAATAAACAGTTACAAATTCCTGTTAAAGGATAAAGCTCCAAAGACACAGTTGTGATCTAGGATAATAAGATCCCTGCTTTTAATTAATTCAAAATGTCTAGCCAAGGGCTGCTATCCCATTTCCTGTAAATACTACAATTTACTTATATTCTAAATGAAATGTTTTAACTGTGTCTTTGCCCATTACACTGAACTATATTCCTATACTCTCAACACCCTTATATATTGCTTACCAATTTCCTGAACTGAAAACTATTTTAATTTATTCATGAAACCAATGCCTTTTCTTTTTCATAAAGTCTTTTCTATTCGAAATAAAAATTCTGCCTCCGGGTGGACATTTAGAAACAATAAATAAAGAAACACAAACTACTCTTAAGGAATAAGAAAAACCAAGTAAGACCCAGTTTTTCAACTTTTTAAGTTAACTAAAACAAAACAAGGCAAATACCCAATAGTAAAAATTCTTCATTCTGTACTTAATCTAATCTATAGAGTCTTATTATTTAATATATTATTTATAAAGCAAACTTAAGTAACTTGACTGTTCTTCAATTTTGGAAAATTAACTTAAAATATCATAAAAGGATAAAGATCTTTCCAATTGTTATAAAGAAAAAACTCCTTTAGTTCTTCAGAGATTCAGAAAATTGATGTAACTTCTATGACACCTACTACTAGCACACAAGTAATAAATGGACATAAAAGAAAATAAGTAGAACCACTCACAAACAGTGTTGATCTATTTTAGTAAATAGTGCCTGAAAATTAATCAGGGCAAAAAAATACAATTTACATAATTTAACAATCCATTTATTGAATACTACACATTTCAATTGCTAATTAAAGTTATGAAATATTAAAATTAATTTTAAGTCTTAAAGCACAACAGCATATACAAACAATTCAATTTTTAAAATGTTGCTGAAAAATGATTATCAATTATATAATTATGTATAATTTGTAGAAAACATTTAAACATTAAATGGTATAAACTTCTCTTTTCATTCTGACTTTTAAAAATAGAATTCTAAATGGCCACATAGATTTCTTCACTCAACTTCACTGATATACCAATATATTATCTTCTAACCCCATAAATTAAAGGTACCATAACGATGTAATCAACTCTTCATCAGAATTTCTTTCCTACTTTGAAAAAAAACTAAATTAAAAAAGAAAGATGACTATGTGGTTTAGAGATAATATAGGATATAGTGGAGATAGCATGTCTGACCTAGATTAGAATCCCAGTTCCATCTCTTACTAGAGAAATTATGTTAAATAAGTTGTTTAACCTAAATTTCTGTTTCCTTTTTATAATATCTTTTTAGAATTGTTACGAAAATTTAGAGACTGTAACAATCACATTTAGACTTGGGCCTAGCACTGATAGACATTAAATAAACAGCAATTATTTAAATGATTATTATTAAATTAAGGCTTGCTGCTATAAAATTCCTATTGTAGTAATACTGCAGTAAATAAAGAACCACCTGTAAAAGTTAAACTCAAAATAATAAATATCAGCTTTCCTTCAAAATCATTCCATTCCTTAAGGGCAACCTTTAATCATGACATATTAGTGAATATCCAGCTACTGCTTTGACATACAAGACAATCACTAATCCCTCCTTTTTCAACTGAAGTCCATCATCATGATAATGTTATTGCAAATTTTTTTTTCTCAAACCCATACATTCAATGTCTATGCCATGTTTATGAGATTACCCACCAATGATTAACACAATAGATTTTTATAAATCTTTCCAAGCATTTTCATATCCAAGTTCTTACCTAACCCACAGGGGCCAGGAAACTAGAGCTGTGGTCTGTAAGCTTAATTTGGTTAAATAAGGAACAAAAAGTTCAGTAGAACATAGGAAGGAGAAAGAGATTATCTCTAGTGCTGCCAGTCACTTACCATCCCATCATCTTCATTGAAAATGTTATGAAGTTACAGGAAGATAGCTGAGCAGAAAATGGATTCAAGAAAGAGAGAAAACATGTACACAGGAAAAGACTATGAAAGAAAAAGAAACATGATTTCCAAGATTAAGAAAAACAGAAAAAAAAAAGCAAAGAAAAAAAGAATAACAGAAAAGGAATAGCTCACAATCCCTTCCCAAGTAATTTTTTTTCCATTTTGTTACACTACAAAAACAGAAGAGTTCAGAATTACAATTGAAGAGATAGTAATAAAGTTATACAATTATTATAATAATTACTAGCTGTAGATACACTAACCCTAAAGGTAAAACTTTAATTTTACATGTACCATCTGAAAACACACTTAAAACTGCAAAAGAAAATAATCCAAATAATAAAGTATATTTCAACAGACTCTACTAAACTTGAACATAATTTTAACCATTAATGAACAGATCATTCTTTTTTTCCTTAGTTACTAACAAACTTGAGAGGAAAACAGCCCAATAGCTGCTCTCAAAATCTTAAGATCTTCCCATTAATTTACAAAAAGTAGTTATATTTTTTTTAAAAAAATGGAAATATTAACAACTGGACCAATACTCCCACATGAAGTCTTGAGTTACTCACCAAAGCAGATATAAAGCTTGCTAATGTAACTGTCTCTAGTTCTAAGATTAGGCGACTATGGCTGTGTCCATGCTACATAAAATAATCTATTTTTTTTCTACTGGAATCTAAGACAGCTTACTGAAATTAATAGACTCTTTACTGGGAAGTATATTATAATATGTAATTATTATAATTATCACACCTGAAATGTGTCACAGTTATCTTTCACAGAGCAAAATTTGTCAGGAAGAAAAAGAAGAAAAAGATTACTTCTAATATGAATGACTAAAATGAACTTCTATTAAATGTATAAAAGTCAATTAAAACAATCCAACACATACAGCCAGATTCTAGAATTGAGAAAAACTCTCTATTTACTGTTAAGGTTTTCTTTTCAAAGAGTTATTTGTGCTACTCCTTCCTCTTGTTCCTGTGCATAATTTGACAGTGACAATGTATAAAGAATTTCCACAGGAGATAGTCAAAATTGCTGCTTATACACATGTATATTCTATTACAAAAATTATGCCATACAGTATAGTCTAAGATATTGAGTATAAATTGTAACCATTCTTTTAGATGTTTTCTGAACTTAGTTGCAGATAATCACAATTATAAACTATTCAAGGTTTGCTCCGAAATTTACAAACCATGCAAAACTGAAAATTTCTTAGGCTTAAAACATTTGGCAATTTGAATCAACTAAATCCAAGCAAACTAAACACCGCTTTGCAAAGTAAAAAAGGAGTAAGAAGACGGACAAGACAATCACTAATTTCTCCTTTTTCAGGATCTATTTCAATAAACTTAATACTACTTCTTACCATCCTAAGGACAGTGTAAGGAGAACATCAGGTATACATACAGGGAAGCAAGTTGTTTTAATGGTACCTTAATTTAAAAAATAAAATAAAAATTGGTATGCCAACTTATTTAACTTGTAAAGAGAAAGAAAACCATCACCAAATAGGATACTCATTAATCCTTAATAAATCTCTCCTTCCCAGTAAATTTACAAAGATACAGCTAACAGTTTTAATAGAAAAAAATTTTATTTATAAAAATTATAGCCCCTAAAACTTAACTCTAAAAACCACTAACTCAACATACTCTTTCTCTTGCCACCAAATTAGTTATTCTGAATGGGCACTGTAACAAAACTAATCTAAGACTTTGTTATGATTATAGACTAAGGTGTTATTCAATGTGGGCTGCAGATGTAAAAAAAACAAAAAGCAACAATACAACTTTAGCCCTTATTAGTTATTACATTCATGTCAGAATAACACATTAAACTTCAATAAACACTGGAAAATCTATCAGGTCAAGGCACTAAAAAACATACAGCAACTACATTTCCTCAACATTTTCCGAAGAGAATACCATCAATTTTTCTTTATAAATACTTAGAAAACCACTCTCAGAAAATCAGACATTTCTGCAGTAAAAAAAATTCAAGTATAGTCAAAACAAACACTTCATAATCTCTGAAATCATAAACTTTCAAAACATATCTATATGTAAAACTGGAATTTTCCAGAATCTATATTGATTAGAAAAGAGATAAGCAAACTTCAAATACTTAAATCAAACTTATCACTCCAACAAAAAAATACAGTCCAATCTTTTATAAATAATCTTACTTTAAAACAGAAAAATATAAAAAAAGCAAATATTTTCTTTTAGAAAGGTGAATACTGAAAATAAAGATTACACAATTAAAAAGCAATACCAAAAGTTCAACTTAATTACTAAAAAAGAATTTTTACTAACCAGATTATGACATATAGAAAACTATAAATTTATCAACAAGGAAAAGTCATTTTTACACTAAGCCTATGAAAAACCCTACATATAACTTAATCTCACTGAACCAAATTAGAAGCTGTATTCTAGTTAACGAAGACGTATTCCATCTTAGTTAAATATGACGATTAATGCCCACTTTACTCTTTGTGATGGAGATCAGGTTACAATGGGGTATAGCAGTGTGTGGGGGGTGTATTCCATTAAGACTATATCTAGCCAGGCTGGTGCTCTAGCACCTGTAGTCCCAGCTACTCAGGAGGTTGAGGCAGGAAGATCACTAGAGCCCAGTTCAAGTCCAGCCTGGGAAACATAGTGAGATATCATCTCTTTAAAAAAAGAAAAAAAGACTATCTCAATAGAAAGAAAATTTTTGATGAAAAATTGGTAAATCTCACATTTTACAGATTTTTAACACCAAGCAATGATGTAAAATAGTGATTTTGGTATCTTTCAATACATTTTCATTCCTCCATTCTGTTATTCTTAAAAAAATTAAATTTAAATTAGCCACAATGCTTGGAGAAACTATTAACTATTTTTCTACCTTAAAAAAACCTGCAGCGGGAGAGCAATCCACTCGCGTGTAGCTGTCCGCGTTAAAAAAAAAAAAAACCTGAAAGTCAGAATGTTAGTTTCCCTGTCTTCATTAGCATTTAAATTTTAAAAAATTAATTGGGGGGGTGAAAAAAATTAATTGGTAATGATTAATGATCTCTCAATGATTTTTAGTGCTCAGAAGTACTAGGAGATGAAGCTGAATCTGAAATAAATCTAGAAATTTATTTCAGACTTAATATGAACATGCTTCCTCATAATCTGTTTCTCCTCAAAGTTACTTCCCCAAAATAAATTTGGTTAAGTAAGAGTTATTCAGAAAACGGTAGATTTATATACTGTTACTCTTAAGTGAAGTTTATGAAGACAGAGGGAAATAGACACACACTGTATCTAAGAGTTGTCTCATCTGTCCCAAAATTAAACCCTTTTGTATAATTTTCAAATTGTGCTAATTTACATAATAAAATACTTGAAAACACAAGTCCAAATACTAACAAGTATTACTGTGAAATACTGAAACACAGATGAAGATGTATGTATGTAAATATAAATATATATACATTCACACACAAAACATGAGTTAGCACATTCCTACTACATCAAATTTAGTTAAGATAAATATATACAAACACACACATATTAAACAAGATAAAGGTAATACTTATTCAAATGTAAACAGAACTAAATAGTACAAATAAATAGAAATCGTATTCTTACTTCACTAAAGGCAATGTAACAAAGGCCTTGTTGGGAGTACTGAATCTAGTTTTAAGCCTCACAACTTTAAAAAGTAATATAAAAATATGAGAGAACATTTAAAGTTGAAAGAACAGCAAAAGATTTTAAAACAACAGAGAAAGACCATGGGATTCACGACAGGCTTGTTTGGGAGAAAGTTTAAAGGCCATGAAATATTTATGAAAAGATACAAAGAATCATAATGATTAAATAGCATTGTAATTAGCTGAGGTCTTTTTCCTAAAAAAGAGTAAATGATAGCAAAGATTAAAGAAACGTTTTCTATAAAATACTGGGAAGAAAGGTATTAAAAGAGGTAGTAGTGTTTTTTCCCTCACGTTGCAAAGAGAAATGCTTAATTATCTAGCACAGTCCAGGTAAAGCTGTGTTTGAAGACAGGGATGAATGACAAGGCCTGTGAAACGAATTCCATCTAAGTTTTTTAATTCTAAGAAACACAATCTAATAAAGAAAACTATCCAGTGAGAAAATTACAGTTGGCTCTTTAGAAAAACTAGTACTAGAAGAAACATAATATTTCATAGGACAAATCTTAGGACCAATGCTGTCCAAAATATTTTTATATTAGAATTACTGCATTAAATTGAATACAGAGTAATGAAACATTATTAGAATCACCTAAGAAGTTTCTTCTACCTACACAGTGCCTTGCCTCTTTATCCTTTCTGGAACTTGCAAGTGCATGGGGGTAAGGAGATGGCTTGAGAAGGAGAATGAGGAATATGTATGTATTACATGATGAATATGTACATTATGGAGAAAACTCCCCAGGTGATTGATATACCTACTGTCTAGCTTTGCTGGGGAATTTTGTTTGAATTATGGGATATGTTGATTATAGCTTAAAAATAATTTTGTCACACAGATGAATTAGCTGAAATACAATTTTACCTGTATGATGAATAGGAGAATCAACTAAGGTGCCCTATAACAAGTCAGTATTTCTTGCATATTTAAGATAGTGAAGGAAAAATACTAAAGTTTTATGAAAAGTTAGATTTAGGTATAAACTATAAAAAAACTGTTCAACATTATCTACAAAATAGATAAAATTAGTTTAAAATTCAATTGTAGAAAAACATCCTAGTTCCTACCCACTATACTACTCAGGTGTTTTTATAACAACCAAAAGTATTACAACAAAAGATTATAAAAACATTTAAAATACAATTTTGTATAATTTTTATTTACACTTTAGAATTTAAACAACTTGCTGGGAACATCCTTTGTGAGGCAACGTAGGTTTTTTTTTATGTGAAACTATTTAAATTTCAAGACAGGCTCACTAATTTTTCTCAAGGGCAAAAAACAAATGTGTTAGCTGAAAATAGCCAACTTAATGATTATTTGTGACATAAACTTGTTCATGTGAGCCTAGAGAGCCTCCCCACCTCTGTCTCCCCTGTGGAGGAGGAGGTCTTTGCGTGCTTTTGTGTGATGGTTCCACTGAATTCATTACAATAGAGATGGACATTTGATATTCGTAACGATCCAACATCTGAGCAATCTTCTTTCGAGACACACCATGTTTATTCCTCCTACCAAAAAAGAAAAGGATTGTAAATCTTTTTTTTAGAATGTGTAGGCTTAAAGATTAAACTGTTTCAGAGGAACAGCATATAGATTCTAAATTATATTTTCCAAATAAACATTATAAGATATATTTCATTTACATACATTTCATATAAAAAGTTTTTAACAATGTTTTTTAAAGGTTTAAAGACACCATAAATCATACCAAAATGTTAATTATATCTTCTTCACACAGGACTACCTAGTCACTGAACCTCTGACTATATCCCCCTCTTTTAATGACAAAAATCAAAGATTATGAGATACTACTTTAAGAATTATAGAAGGATTGAGTGGACTTCTAGGACTTACAAAAATCCACATAAAATATTTATTATATTTTAAAAGTTATTTTATGACAGTTCCTCTCGTATTTTTAAAATTTATTATCAATACAAAATTATTAGTAGAGACAACAATTTGAACATCTCTCACAAACATGTTGAGTGAAAGAAACTAGACACAATGAAAACATATTGTATGATTCTATTTTTATATATATAAAAGTTTGATAAAAGGCAAAATTGAACTATAATATTAAGGCAACAGACATTATGGTAAAACTAAAAAAAGTAAGAAAGTGATTATGATTACCAAGGAAAAACAGTGGTTACCTTTACAGAACGAAAGGTAACTGTGAATGGGAAGAGGAATAAAAAGAGAGCTTTTGAGGTGTTGGTCATGTTCCATGACGTGGGTGATAGCTAAACATGTACCGGTCTTGTAAGAACTTTAAATTGTATATTTATATTATTTTATGTACTTTTCTGTAAGTGAGTTATATGACAACAAAAAGTGGTTTAAACTTTATTCTTGATCCTCAAAGAACTTTTGACAATTTATTTTACCATTATAGTTTTCTGTAACTTGACTTGGACATGACAAAACACATAGAAACATATTTTACATTTAATACTATAGCTCCAGATGTACTAATGCTAATTCATCTTTCCCAGAAAAAAGCCACAAAGAAATGTTTACTTTTCAAATCTGATGCTTACATACAAGATAAGAGAAAGCAAAAAAGAAGAAGAAAAAAAAACAGATCGGGGTTGAAAATTCACAAGATATGACTAAACCAATAAGATGTCAAAATTAATGACTCCATTCAATTCTTTTCGAAAATCAAACTATGCCAGATATCAGGTTAAGCGGGCTTTGTTATGTAAAGTCACTTGTATTAAGAAAATAATAAATTTCAACAGTCCCTCAAATGTAAAAGAAGCCATAACTGTATAGCAGTTTCATCATTCATTTATTCAGTGTAACTCAAATATCAGAGTAAACTTCTGTCTCTTCCACCTTAGGTGCAATACACACACAGCTAGGCAGGCAAACAATGTAGATATTAATACTAATAAGTCTATCAGTTTATCTATCTATATATGAACATACAGTATGCAAATCAGAAAGAGAAAGAAAGTAGCCAAAGAATGAAAAGCAAGGGGAAAAAAATTATATTAGTTGGACCCCCATACACAGAATAACAGCTTGAAGCTAGAAGAGGGCAAACTGAAGTGGGAGGGGAGGAAGGTGGCTTAAAAAAGGGGGTGTGATTGTTGCACAATCCCGTGAATATACTGAAAACACTGATTAAATGGGTGAGTTGTAAGTATGTGAATTACATCTCAATACAGTTGTTACCAAAAGGAGGGGAGGAGTGAAAGTGAAGAAAGAAAAGAGTCATAGTCAGGAAAAGCAGTGACATGAGGGGAAAAGCATAAAGGTAAACACAAGTGGAAGAGCAGTGTTGAAAACAATACAAGTCCACAATCTCTCAGCACCAGTTCTGAACTCTAATAAGCTCTGAAAACTCAGTTTTCTGCTGACTCATATGACAGCAAAACCTATCCAGATCTGTACTCATTTGGAAGCACAACCTACTCAAAATTGATTTTAGATTATGCAGAATCTTATTTACTTAGCTGACTAGTCGTGATCTGCTGCAGAAATATTAAGGTGTTTGATTGTGACATGCTGTCTCAAACTCTGGAAGGAGTGTTAAACAATTAGGTATATATGCACTATACTACCTTTCTAAAATCCAAAAAACCTAAATTCCAAAACACATTGATTCCAAGGATCTTGCTATGGGATTATGGACCTGTAGTTGTAAAGATGAAAAAGAGAGAGCAAGATGAAAGCAAAAGGTAAAAAGGTGATGGGGCCTAAAATGGGAATGAGAAGGTGGAAGGATAATGCAGAGAAGTGGTCTGGCCAAAAACCAGAGGAAAAAGTCCTAATTTTACCCTCAAAGTTCCCAGAACCTACACTAGCATTCAATAAACTGTAAAATGATGCAGGATCTCATAAAGGAAAAAAAAAGATAAGGATTCAATAAAAATTCAAGTGCCTTACTTTTCTAATTCTTCCGGATCAAATTTCCACCAAGTTTCAGGTTCATGAAACTCTACTCTGTATCCTTTTCCTATGGCCTATACAGAGGAAAGGAAGAAGACAAAAACCCAGAGAATACTTCTTAAAGTAAAAAGAAGGCAGACAGATATAAATTTCACTTAGACAATACCTCCAAATTTGCTCAACCAAGAAAAATGTTACTATATAAAATAATATAGTTTATAAAAATTTTAAGACTACTTCACTGGACAAATTCCAATTACTATTCTCCAGATTAGACAAAACTAACAAGATGAGCTAGCTTATTCTTTACTAAGCACCATTCATAATTTTTTAAAAACTAAGCAAACCAACAAACTTCTTTAGAAAACAAGGACAAATGTTTTAATAATCAAGAGCAAAGTGACCAAAATTTCAGAACATAAAAAAATTGAAAAGTATAAAAAATAAAAACTCTCTCATATTTCATATTTACCATTTCCACATATGGTTTCATTTCCCAAGCTTGTGTATTAGTGTTGTCTATTATAACTGGAGATCTCCCCTGATCAATAGCTTGTTTTGCTGAAATAAAAAAATAAATTTAAAAAATAAAAACAAAAACCAGAATTATTAAGTTAAAATACACAAAATAAAATTTTAAACATTCATTATGAGGAAATTTACTACATCTTTGTACTTAAAACCAAAGCTGTGCAATCTCGAGTTAGTTCCATTTAAAAAAAAAAAAGAACTCCACTAGATTAAAAGGGAATTAAGGAGACATGACCACATGCCAGGTGTATTCTCCAGAATGGATGCTAGTTTTGACAACCTGATTATAAAAGACATTTTGGGGACATTTTATTAAACTTAAAGGAAGCCTTCAGTCTACAGTTAACTTTCATTTATGGGAAATACAGGCGATAAAGGAACAAGTTACATCTGAATATGGACTGAGTATGAGAAGAGGTGAAAATTTATTGACACGGAAAGATGGAGATTGTTAAATGAAAACAGCAAGTTACATGACGATAGTTAAATATGATCTTACTTGGGTCAAAATACAGAGCTAAGAAGATTTACTAAGATATTAAAAGTAGTTATCTGTAGATGGTAGGAATATTTGCATTTCATGTTTATCTGTATTTTCTAATTTCCTACAATGTACAAATAATGGTTTTGAAATAAGAAAGGCTTATATTAAAAAGTTATTGATTTATCACTACTTACCATCAAAACTTTATACATCAAGTAGCTAAATACCACAGTTCAATTGACTTTGTGGAGATGTCTCAGGACTATGATCCTCAAATTGGGAGCTGAAGTAGAAAAGAACTTTTCTAAACTTTATCTCCCTATCCCAATGCCATCTTTTCTACCATGAGGTGAGAATCGCTGACACAGAGAGCCACTGTTAATGACAGGAGTGTATATATCCCTTAGGTATACCAGATAAGAAAAATGATTAAGATTAAGAACACTTGACAGAGGGATGGATACACTTGAAACTCAGACTTGGGGCGGGGAGCAAGGGCAACATACGTAACCTAAACATCTGTACCCCAATAATATGCTGAAATAAAAAAAAAAAAGAACACTTGATAAAATTTAAAAGGCTGAGGCAAAAAGCAAAGATAAGGGAATTTTCTCAGGACTTAGAATTCGACTAAGAATTCCACTAAGTTCAACATAATGAAAACATTTATACAGATGTCTAAAATAGAATTCTAAAGGTCAGTTAGAATAACAACCATGGTAGAATACATTCTTGGGAGAAGATGTCTCTAAATACCAAAAGAAATTTAGAATCTGGGTCATGAACAGGTTACTATCATCCATTAGTGCTAGCATGATGATGCTATCATCTCCCATTGCTCTATCTCCAATCATAGTGATCAAATCTTTCATTTAAAAAAAAAAACTTATGGAAACCATTATTCAATGTCTGATAGTTAGGCTCACATATTCAAGGAGTTGCATTCTAGAAAAGGAGCTTATTAACCAAATAAATCTCTGATTTGCAGGAATGGGTAGAGTATCCTCTTTTCATAAATAATCATCATCTAATACATCATCTAATACGACAGTCCAGTGCACTCCAGAAGAATGGAGCTCCTAAGTAAACAATGTTTGAATACCCAAATAATGAGAGTTACTTTGTAAACAAATTAACTATTGTAATACTCTAAGGAAGAGAAGAATGACACTTTGGAGATGTTTTCAATTTATAAGTGTTCTAAAATTAATTTAGATTCTTCTAATAATAAACATGAGGCAGATAGATTTTCCCAGAATGGTGCCTGGCATTTAAAGGTATCCAAGTCTATATTTATTACACTGATAAAAAAAAAAAAAAACAGTAGTTTATCCAGACACCATTATTCTGTTCAACAAGTAGAATCAACATAATTCACATGGCATAAACATTTTAATGAAATATTCTAGTATTGCAAAGAGAAAAAATGCCCCGCACAAATTTCCTAGTCCACCAAACGTATAATAGTTCTGTCTTTATTCACTCCCTTTATCACCTAATCTTGTTCCCATTTAGGCCAAACATAACTCCAAACATTTTTGGAATTACAATACTACCATTATTTGATTTAGGCAACAATGTTCTATGGCATTTTAAAAAATCAAAAAAGAGGGCTGGGCACAGTGGCTCAAGCCCATAATCCTAGCACTCTGGGAGGCTGAGGTAGGAGGATCCCTTGAGCTCAGGAGTACGAGACCAGCCCGAGCAAAAAGCAAGACCCTATCTCTACTAGAAGTAGAAAAATTAGCCAGGTGTGGTGGCGTGGGCCTGTAGTCCCAGCTATTTGGGAGGCTGAGGCAGGAGGATCACTTGAGCCCAGGAGTCTGAAGTTGCAGTGAGCCAAGATGATGCCACTGCACTCTAGTTAGGGTGTCAGAGTGAGACTCTCTCAAAAAAGAAAAGAAAAAAAAAACAACTATGAACTTTAACAGAATGAAAACTTTTTGCTCAAAAATATCCTCATTGATATTTCTTACTCTAATTGACAATTAAAAGGAAAAGCATTTATACTTTTTTTCTTGTATATACTACCCTTTAGGGCAACTCTAGTTAGTAGCTTTAGTTGAGAGAAAATTCATTATAGAAGAATTTTAGCTACTAAACATGGAAGGAACAATGGACCTAAAAATCACCATTTTGCAACTCTTAATGAAATAACTGACTCAGGAAACAATTTATGGTAGGGTAAAACCATCAGATACACGGCTGACAGGGAACTTGATAATAGAGGGAGCAGGCCATTCCTGTGAAGCTACTCATTAAGGCTACCACCACCAAGAGTGAGACAACTAAATACTTGCTTGCCAAAAAACACAAAAAAAAGTTGAACTGAATCAAGCCTCCAGTCTAGAGCAAATTTCCATTCACAGAAAATACAGGAGTAAGAAGAGCAAGTTAAATGGTTACCAGTAGGAAGCAAAAAGAAAACTACAGAATATGTAACATTCTATAGTACAAATGACCTCATTTCTGCAACAAGCTAATAGCATGAAGGTTAAAAGAAGGGAAACTGCTATAGATTAATATAATCAAAAGAAACATAAAACAAAATGTATTTTGAGGATCTTGTTTCCCCTTTTTAAGACAATAGGGGGAATTCAATTATAGACTAGGTTACATGATGCCAAGGAATTGGTATCTTTTCTTTTCCCAGAACTAATGAACAGGAAGTAGGTATCTCTTTTTAATGTGCCATAATGGCATTGCAGTTAAATAAGATGTGATTAAGTAAAAAAGTTAATTTGAAATGTATAACATAATGTCTAGAATTTGCTTTAAAATATTCAGCAAATTATAATAAAAAGGAAGGGAGATAAAAACAAAAAGGATAAAGCCCATATGTCACAATCTTGATAACAGAAAATTCTGGTAACGGGTTTACGAGATTCATTATACTCTCTCTAATCTAGGTTTAAAATTTTTCATAATAAAAGCTATTTAATCATCAATGTGTTCATCTTTAAAAAAAAATAGCATACACATTTACTTAAAGTTCTAGATCAATAGGTTTTAATTCAGACTGCACATTAGAACCATCTGAAGAACTTTCCAAAAACAAAAAACAAAAATCACCAGTGCTTAGGCCCCACTCCAGATCAATTAACCAGAATCTCTGAGGCTGAGGCCCAGACATAAGTTTTTTTTAAAAGGTCCCTAAGTGATTCAAATGTGCAACCTACGTTAAGAAACCCCTATTAACAATGAACAGAAATTGACCAGTGTCCCCTAAAAAATCTATTAAGTAGGTTTCTTGTAGAGCAACATCTATGAGAAAAACTTTTAATATTCACAGCCATTATATTAAGCCTTGGAAAACACTAGCATTATTCTCAGGGAAATACTTAACATAACACTATCACACATAACACTATGATACATAACACTATCATAGTTCTCTGAGTTTACTCATGAGGTATAAAATAAAGCCTATCAAAATATTCCATAACTCTAATATTTTACCAGCTTGTATTGGTACACTATTTACAGTTCACAAAATGCTTTATCTAAGTTCTCTGCTTTACACAACCCCAGTCAAGAAAGGCAAGTATAATTATCACCACCTCTAACAGAAAAGAAATTGGGTCTCAAAGCTATTTAAATGGCTTGCCAAAGTCATTTAGCTGGTAAAAATCGAAGTCAAGAAAAACCTAGGTCTTCTGACTCATAGTCAAATATTCTATCCCGGAGACTTGGCCCAAAACAAACCTCTGTTCTGGTTCCAGTCATGGGCATCACCAAGTTGATTAACATTATACCTGTACCCATCTTGATGGCGAAAATAGTCATCAGTGCTGAACACAATGCCATCACGACTCTGACCAAGCAGAATTCTGTTAATAAAAGAAATCATAAAAGTGCCATTTATAAAATCTATAACCATTAGGAATAAACCACACAGGAAAGGTTATTAAATGAATTTCTGATACTTACCTGTAAGTATATTGCAAACAGAATACCACAAGAGCTGAACAACCTTAAAAAGCTTTCAGTTTTCAAATACCACTTCACACCTAAATCTACATAATTAACAGCCGGTATCAAGAACTTTTTATTTAAAAAAAAGTGTTGTTTTTTTTTTGGAGGCAGGGTCTTGCTCTGTTGCCACAGCTAGAGAGAGTGCAGTGGTGTCATCATAGCTCATTGCAACCCCCAACTCCTGAGCTCGAGCAATCCTTCTGCCTCAGCCTCCCAAGAAGACAGGACTACAGGGGCACACCACCACACCTGGCTAATTTTTTTATTTTCTTGTAGAGACAGGATCTCACTCTTGCTCAGGCTGGTCTCGAACTCCTGACCTCAAGCAATCCTCCCACCTTAGCCTCCCAAAGTGCTGGGATTATAGGCATCAGCCACTGCACCCGGCCTAAGATTTAAGATTTGTTTTGAAAATGTGACACCAACTTAAATTTACAAGCAATGGTGATATTTACAAGTGTTCAGAGGGTCAGAGAATTCTCAAAACCAATGACTCATGAAAGAGATTGGGAATGTGCTGAAATAGGGAAAACACAAGAAGATAATGATTTGGACCCAACAATAACAACGCAAAGTATTTTGTTTTACTCCTCTCCCTTAACCGTTAGGCAACTGGATACCATTCTATAATTTCAGGGTGGGAGTTGGGGGTGGTTAGAAGATGGTAGAAGGGATTGAAAGTAAAAGAATATTGGCCTGGGATGATTCAAGAAAAAGCAGTAAGAAGGATTTTAACTATTAAGATGAAAAACATGCCGTCTGTCCTCTCAGCTTATACTAACAATAAAATCATATACAGGCGTACCTTGGTATCCACAGGGAATTGGTTCCAGGACCACCCTCAGATACCAAATTCCATGGGTGCTCAAGTCCCAGGCATAAAATGGCTGTTTGCATGTAAACTATGCACATCTTCCTGTATAGTTGAAATTATCTCTAGATTACTTACAATACCTAATACAATGTAAATGTCAATAGCTGTTATATCGTATTGTTTAGGAATAATGACAAGAAAAAAGTCTGTACATGTTCGATATACATACAATTTTTTTTCTCAGATATGTTCATGGTTGGTTGAATCCACGGGGAAGCTTCAGATATAGGGGGTCAACAGTATGTTTTACAATAAAAATAAGATCCTATGTATCAAAATCAAACAATTTAAAATATGTATTTCCACTTCAGAATTATTGTTCAAATTACTTCAAACAAACCAAATGAAAGTTAACAGTCTGAGTTGTTTGCTTCTTTGGGGGACTGGAGTTGAATTTCTTTTTTAAGCAGCCATGATTCTTCCAAAATATATCCATCTAACATATTTGTCATCTTATCTGCTTATACAGATAACCTAGAATATGGAAATGCCTTGATATTAGCATTCTAAAGTTCAGTTACCTAAAATGAGATTTTTTTTTTTTTTTTTTTTTGAGACAGAGTCTCACTCTTTTGCCCGGGCTAGAGTGAGTGCCGTGGCGTCAGCCTAGCTCACAGCAACCTCAAACTCCTGGGCTCAAGCAATCCTTCTGCCTCAGCCTCCCGAGTACCTGGGACTACAGACATGCGCCACCATGCCTGGCTAATTTTTTCTATATATTTTTAGTTGTCCAATTAATTTCTTTCTAATTTTAGTAGAGACGGGGTCTCGCTCTTGCTCAGGTTGGTTTTGAACTCCTGAGCTCAAACAATCCGCCCGCCTCGGCCTCCCAGAGAGCTAGGATTACAGGCGTGAGCCACCATGCCCGGCCTTAGCAGGTGATTTTTAAGATGTCAATAATACCACACTACATGACTATAGTAGTTTTTGTATTCAAGAAATGATTTAAAGTCTCTCAAAAAAAAAGATGGGGAAGGCAAAGTAAATCAATTTATATAATCAAACCACATCAACATCAAACATGAACAAACATCTATGAAGAATATCTTCTTAAATATATAAATCATAACTATAGTGTATAAGTTTAGCTTGGAAAGACTTTTCCCTCCCAGAAAGCATAGACTATTCATGCATCTTTTTCAAATGTCCTGCATTACCTCAAACTATGAAGCTTTACATTAGGGACTTTAAAAAAATCGATCCTCAGAATGTCAAAATTAGGACCTTGAATAAGTCAAACACCTAATTAAAAAAAAAAATCAGGCCGGGCGTGGGGCTCACGCCTGTAATCCTAGCACTCTGGGAGGCTGACTGAGGCCAGAGTATCGCTTGAGCTGAGGAAGTTGAGACCAGCCTGAGCAAGAATGAGATCCCATCTCTACTAAAAATAGAAAAAATTAGCCAGATGGGGTGGCGCGTGCTTGTAGTCCCAGCTACTCGTGAGGCTTAGGCAGGAGGATCACTTGAGCCCAGGAGTTTGAGGTTACTGCGAGCTAGGCTGATGCCACGGCACTCTAGCTCGGGCAACAGAGCGAGACGCTGCCTCAAAAAAAAAAAATCATATCTGGGCTCAGTGATCACTATTATTTTTTCAAAACAATAGCTATCTTTTGGAGAACTTATTATATGCCAAACTTTTTATTTTTTTTAAATAGATAGATGGAGTTTTGCTATGTTGCACAGGCTAGTCACAAACTCCTGGGCTCAAGCAATCCTCCCACCTCACCCTCTCAAGTAGCTAAGACTACAGGCATGTGCCACTGAGGCTGGCTCCAAACATTTTACATACATTCTATGCCCTCATTTAATTCTCAAAACAACCCTGATAATTTGATATTACACAAATCTGGGAAGAAAAATAATTTTAGAAGTTAGGCCAACTGATTTACATAGGTACTAATGGTAGAGCAAATATAAGGCATCTACCTAAGCCCAAAACTAATGGCCTACAGTGATCCCTGCCTCCTGGTATTCACACCCCTGTATAGTATCATTCCCTGGAGTGTGCTTGGTTTAGTCACCAGCTTCTAGGAACAGAATATGACACAAGTGATGTCACTGCTGAGATTGCAAGAAAAATCGGTGGCTTCTGTCTCAGACTTGGGCTTTCGTGCTTTCTCTCTCACTTTGACAGAAACCAGCAGCCTTGCAAATGGAGAGAGGCCCAAGTAGCAAAGAACTGAAGGAGGCCTCCAGCCAGCAAGGAACTGAGGCCTTCAATCCAATGTAGCTCACAAGGAACTGAGTTCTGTCAACAACCTTGTGAGAGCTCTTAGAAGCAGACCCTCCCCAAATCAAGCTTTGAGACCAGAACACAGCCCTGGCCCACACCTTGGTCACAGCATTGTCAGTCCTTGAACCAACTAACCTAACCATACCCAGATTCCTGACCTACAGAACCTGTGATGCAACAAATGTTGCTTTTAACTAAGTTTTAGGGTAACAGCATATGATCATGAATAACTAATGTACTCTGTGCTTATTATTTCTCACTTAAGTAAGGAACAGGTGAAACCTGTTCCCAAAGACAGGCCTACAAGAGAGTTCATTCCCATGGTTTATTTTTTAAATTTTCTAAGAACTGCACATTGTTTTCTTTAATACA
Organism: Propithecus perrieri; assembly: GCA_963574695.1. Classification (NCBI taxonomy): domain Eukaryota; kingdom Metazoa; phylum Chordata; class Mammalia; order Primates; family Indriidae; genus Propithecus; species Propithecus perrieri. The sequence goes on along the minus strand of CAUYRB010118252.1, from coordinate 4,051 downwards.
TCCATGTGCATTTAAAAGTGATTTTCAAAAACACAAAAAAAATCTGAGCAAAACTAACACTTCATGAACCCTTTAACCTCCTTACTGAGTGTCTTTGTATACCCCTACCCTGAAACCACTTTACTGGGGCACTCTCTAAACAGTCCTTGAATTAGGAATAGAGAGCTATATAAAGAAATAAATCTTTCCTCTAGAGTTTAAATTGAGATCTCCCTCCTCGAAAAGTAGGGACAGGAAAAAAGAAATCTCTGACCATTTCTCTTTAAAATATGACACATTTATTAGTTTCTATGCTTGCAACAACAAATTACCACAAACTTGGTGGCTTAAAACAACAGTAATTTATCTTACAGTTCTGAAAGTCAGTAGTATGAAATCAGTTTCACTGGACTAAAAACACACTATAGGTAGGCCTGTATTCCTTCTGGAGGCTCTATAGAATGTTTCCTTGCCTTTTCCAGCTTCTGAAGGCTAGCTGCACACCTTGGCACACAGGCCCCTCTGCTGTCGTCAGAGCCAGCAGAGTCGCATCTTCTCCTTTCTGACCTCTGCTTTTGGTCCTTATGTCGCTGACAGATACTTCTGCCTCCCCCTTATTAAGAACCCTTGTGATTACATTGGGCCCACTCAGATAATCCAAGATAGTCTCTCCATCCCATAATCTTTAACCTAATCAAATCTGCAGAGTCTCTTTTACTATGCAGGGTAACATACACACAGGTTTTAGGGATTAGGACACGGACATCTTGGGGGGACATTATTCAGCCTACTATAGTAAATATCCACAAAAGTTTTATAAAACAGACAAAAACAAAACAAAAACTTGTTTTCTCAAGTCCTCTCACTATTTCTCTCCCACTGTTTTACGCATTCCCTGAAATTATAAAAAAATTCTACATTTTCTCCTAGTTTTTTCATGTAGTCTTTTATCCATCTAGAAGCTATTTTTGTGAATGATGATAAGGTAGGGTTTTAAAAATCTTTTCCCATACTGTCAGTCAAATATCCTATTACCATTTATTGAATGTTTTTACCTACTGATATATTGCAAAGTTATATAGTAAATTATAGTAAGTTTTTAAATAACTTTTGATAGCTGGTAGGATAACACTCATTGCTTTTTTCAAATTATTTTTATTACATTTACATAACAAATGAACTTTAGAATTTGCCTATGAAAATTCATACAAAAATCTTTTTGGAATCTTGGTTAAAGTTTCACTGAATTTATAAATATATTAGAGGGAGAAGTGACATCTTTACTTGAGTTGTCCTACCCATAAACACTCTATGGCCAAAACTATGGCCAAGCTATTAAAACTTACTACGTCTCTCAGAACCATCAGTAAAAACATCTCGAGCACTTACCATGTTAGAGGCAGTGTGGTTTTAAAAAGAATAGGGAGGTTGGGAGTTAGCCCTGGACTTATAAAGTTCTAGTACTTACAAGACATGTGATCTGGGATAAATTTACTGGACTATTCTGTATCCTTATCTATAAAATGAGAAATTAAGATCTATCTGCTCTGAGGGCAGTGCCTCACACTGTAAGCACTCAACAAATCACAGCTATTATTACTGTAAGAGGGGGCATTGGGCAAGCTGCTGGGAATTACGAAGTTGCCAAGCTTAGGTCTCTGCTCACAATCCAGATGACTAAAGTATATATTCATTATAAGGATGATTGTAATTTACCTTAAAATACTTGAGCACAGACAGTGTGAGATCATGTAGATGATGTAAGCTACATCCTAAGCACAGTTACCCTGATCAAGAAATCACATGCCAGGGTCTTGCTAGCTTAGCACAAAGCCTACTCTCCAAACGTGGCCACAAAAGGTTTTTACAAGTGTCTTTTTATCTCTGATCAACTCCAGACTTTTTGCTAATAATGAAATGGCTTGTTTATGAAAATATACTCTCACTGGTGAAATCAGTACAGTACAAGAAATGTGAATTAACTATTTCAAACTTCTACCCCCCTTCTTGCATAAACAGGGTATAAGAATCTAGTAAAATCTATAGTCCACACCCCTGGGAACAACACTCAAGGCTTGATCCCTAAATGGCCCAGCATCCAACCACTGGGTCAGAGGATTCTGTTTGCCTGATCCCAACTACAATAGTAACAAAATTCTACTTCTATAATATTCCTAAATTCTGCCTCAAATGAACCTTTCATAAAGGTGCTGTCAGGTTCCTAAAAGGACAAAGAGCTGGCACTTTCTCATACCTACAAAGGTTGTATGACCTATTTTGCACTGGCTTACTCATAAATTTTAAAGTCTGTACTTGTGTTAGAATTTAGTCTTAAGACTTACTTTCATGAAAACCTGGAAGTAAAGTTGTGGGGGAACAACTAAGCCTCCATCCACTTAACAACCAAATTGGCTTATGTCAATTAACAGTGAATAAAAAGATAATGCTGTCTTATACAGCTTATGCTAAATACAAAGACAAATACTACATAAATCCAAAAGGAAGATTACTGAGGACTGAGATGATAAACCAAAGCCTCAAAAAGTGGAGACATTTAAGAGAAACGTTAAGTAAACAAAGGCCTGAGAACAATGGATGAACAAGCCTGTCTTCTCCTGCAGTGGAGGACAGGTACAAACAAGTCCAAGTACAGAAAGATATGAAGATGGAGAGGTGGGTAAGGACTAAATGAAGAAAGGGACTTGAGCACTATACCAAAAGAATTTGAACTTTATCAAATCGCCTATACTCATTACCACATATCAAAACTAAACTTTGCTGTCTTTTAATTTAGGGCTTCAAATTAGCACCACTCTGGTTTACCAACTTTTAACCATTTTTTCCCTTCAAAGCTTGTTTTGAAAGCTACGAAACAATTCCTCACTAAAGAATATGTGGCTTTATATTCAATCCCAAATAACCAACCTCACTTCATTCAGAAGTATTAACCTATCAGCCAGGTGCTGTGGTTCATGCCTGTAATACTAGCACTGTGGGAGGCCAAGGCAGGAGGATCGCTTGAGGCCAATTCAAGACCAGCCTGGGCAACATAGCTGGTCATAGGGAAACCCCATCTCCACAAAAAAAAAAAAAAAAATGCGAAAATTAGCCAGACATGGTGGTGTGGGCCTGTAATCCCAGCTACTCAGGTGGCTGAGGCAGAGGATTGCTTGAACCCAGAAGTTTAAGGTTGCACTGAGCTATGATGACTCCATTACACTCCAGCCCAGGAAACAGCTGAAAACCTTGTCTCCAAAAAAAAAAAAAAAAAAAAAAATGTTGGCCTAAAGAAGTACTCTTGCCTCTTTTACCAAGTTGCTTGAAGTCCGTAGTCAGGTATAGGACTATACATCCAATAGATATTAAAGTGAAGACATAGGAAAATACACTATTGTTTTATTCCTAATTTGAACTCCAATCTCTTACCAGCTTTTGTAACTTCTAGGTCATTTAACCTAAACTACTTCCTTTAGCCTCTGCTCTTTCTATAAAATGAAAATACAACCCATCTCACAACATTTTAAAGTACTCTGTAAATTGTAAATCATGATACAAATGATACTTGTAATACATAGCACTTCCATTCTTATGTCATATACCTATTCCTCAAAAACACATATTATAATAATCACCTCTATCATCTCCCACTACAATTATGTCTCTTTGAAATTCTTTTGAATTACCACTACTTTATTCACCTTTAGTTTCAACATACTCCACTATGTTGTCCCAAATCTAACTTTTCTTTCTTATGTTTCTTCTATACCCACTCTTAGTCAAGTGGTCCTAACTACCAGACTCCTTCAGCCAATTTCCAAGTTTCAATTTTTTATTTTCTCTGATATTATATCCTAAATTTAGAAGACTGCCCATGTTTGTGAGACAACCCCACTCTTACCTTCTATCCTTTCTAAAGAACTGAAATTTCATCTCCTCTACAAAATCTTCACTAACGTAAAAGGAATCAAAATGCAAAGACCAAAATTTAAATTCATTCGCAAAGATCACAATTTATAATCCAGCTTTAAATCTTTATATCATAAATGAAACCTTTTCTCGTTCTTTGTTTTTT
>CAUYRB010118250.1:0-45432 GCA_963574695.1 Propithecus perrieri | reverse complement strand
TCCTGGGCTCAAGCGATCCTCCTGCCTCAGCCTCCTGAGTAGCTGGGACTACAGGCATGTGCCACCATGCCCGGCTAGTTTTTTCTATATATTTTTAGTTGTCTGATTAATTTCTTTCTATTTTTAGTAGAGACGGGGTCTTGCTCTTGCTCAGGCTGGTTTCGAACTCCTGAGCTCAAACGATCCGCCAGCCTCGGCCTCCCAGAGTGCTAGGATTACAGGCGTGAGCCACCACTCCCGGCCCCCCTATATCTTTTTATCTTAGTAACTCTTCCCTTCAAGAAGTGTTGCTACTTGATTGATCAGAGTCTACGGTATTAACTGAGGCTATAGTTTCTCTGGTGAGACAGATCCCTGCATTAAATGTGATGTGATGTTCATCTGAGGTTTTCACAGTCTTCCTGTACCTCCATCTGCTGCCAGAAGGTAAGTAACTAGAAAAGAGAGTCTGCCAACTTTATCATATTAGAGAAAGGGTAAAAATGGGAAACAAGAAGACCTGTTTAAACCTAGTAGTCTCACCCAGAGATTCTTAAAATTCAGAAAATCACCTGAAGGGTTTGCTTGAATACAGGTGGCTGAGCCCCTACTCCAGTTTTTCAGGTTCAGTGGGTCTGAGAATTTGCATTTCTAATAGGTTACTAGGCAATGGTGATCCTTGCTTGTCCAGAGAGATGCCTTTAAGATCTCTGAACCTTTGAAAACTACTGATGCCATTTATCAGAATTTGTCTTGGATCTTACAAGGTATTTAGCAAGATATAAAGAAATGGACAATTTTTTTTTATTTTCATATTTGCCTGTTCATTCATATACATAGTCTTTGTGAAGCCATGGCAAGAAGTTAGAATGAATAAAAAGGCTACCAAATGCTAAAATGACTAATTAAAAATATTAAAATACATATGAAAATGTGCTACTATATTTTATTGTATCTAAGATGCCATGATTGAAAGATACATCATTATTTTAGGTACCATGAAGGAAAAAATTCTCTGCCATTTAAGCTATGATACAATGCTTTTTTTAAAAAAAATTTCTTATAGTTTTTATTTTAGTCTTATTAAAATAATTGTTTTAGACTTACTTAAGCTCATATTTTTATCATATATCATTCTCACTCAAACATAAAAAGCAAAATTAAAGTGAGATAATTATATAAGATGTTCTTAAAGCTTTTCACATTTAGAGTTTGATTTTCAATTTACTTTTCCATTCACAGAAACTAAAGTTGAAAGTTTTCCCACAAGATGTCCCCCTGTATGCCATCAAGAGCACTGGAACCCATCCTAATGGTAGGGGCTGCAGCAGTGATGTAGCATTTCTTAAAAGAGTGATCCATTATTTTCTGAAGGATTTTTATTATTGGGTATTGACACCCATTCTGAAAGTTTTCTACTGAGGCTCTCACTATAAAGCATTAATTGACTTTCTAACAACAACCAGGAATCACATTCTTTCTTCAGGTGGTACATAAGTACTTTGTTAACTAAAACATGAAGAGGTTTGCAGCAATCTCTTAATGCTATCATGAAAAAGAATTAAATTTCAACATGAAAAGCATTAAAAAATAAGGTCAGAACTGCTGCCTGAGTGTCAGTGGTTTTAAGATGTGATAAATTTTAAGACAAATCCCAATTTCAGAGATGTGAAAATATAAAGATAGAAACTATATGTCCTACTATTGATAAAGTACATTTCCCTAGTTTTCAGAGTTTCAGCAAATCAATAAGATACCACCACCCATTTTTCCTCCTTTTTGCAGTCATGTATAAAGCCGTGGGTCACTCCTTTCAATTCTTTAGGATTTTAGCACAATTTCTGTTATAAATTCTGATAAATTCAATATTCATATAATGTCCCTGTTGCCTCTCTTCACTTTCTCTTTAGCAATGATCTTATACTATAACCCTGTGGTCCCAAAACACCAGACCACAGACTGGTACTGATCTGTGGCCTGGTGGGAACCCGGCTGCACAGCAGAAGGTGAGCAGCAGCAGGAGAGGGAGTGAAGCTTCATCTGTATTTACAGCCGCTCCCCATCGCTCACATCACTGCCTGAGCCCCGCCTCCTGGCAGATCAGTGGTGGCATTAGATTCTCAGAGGAGCTTAAACCCTACTGTCAGCTGTGCATGTGAGGGATCTAGGTTGCCCGCTCCTTATGAGACTCTAATGCCTGATGATCTGAGGCGGAGCTGAGGCGGTGATGCTAGTGCTGTGGAGCGGCTGCAAATACAGATTATCATTAGCAGAGAGGTTTGACTGCACAGAGACCATAATAAATCAATTGCTTGCAGACTTATATCAAAACCCTATCAGTGAGTGGCAAGTGACAGTCAAGCTCCATTTGGTGGCAGGCTTCATAGGGGCAAGTGAGTTGATGTACTTCAATTGTACTGCTGCATCTAGCAGTGGGCTTTAGCTCAGAATCAGACGCTTATTTAGTCTGTGCGCGGCCTGCCCATTATTTTATTTACCACTTCTGCCTGCACCTCTTTCCTGCACTGTGCACTTGACCCAGTCACCGTTTGGGTAAGCACACAAGCTAACCCTATTAAAAGTGGGTAAAAGACAAATGCTGCTGAAGAGCTTCTTTGAAAAAGGGGAAAGACCGAATAATGAGACAGCAGAAGATCCTAAGGCTGCTAACAAAATGAAAGCTGCATTCAAAAGAAAATACCAAGAGTCCTACTTAAAGTACATGTTCATGCAACAGGTGATTCACATTCTCCAAGCCTGCCCTGTATAATATGTGTTGAATGGCTAGCCAATGAAGCCAGGAAACCTTCAAAACTGCTTCACCATGTGGAGACCAGCACCCTGCATTAAAACACAAGCCTTCAAAGTTTTTCAAAAGAAAAATAATGTGAACATGAAGAACAGCAGCAATTACTGAAGGCCACCACTTCATCAAATGTGTCTGCACTGAGAGCATCACTCTTAGTAGCTAACTGCATTGCTAAAGCTAAGAAGCCCTTTACTGTTGCTGAAAAGATGATCCTGCCTGCTGCTAAAGACATTTGATGTGAACTTTTAGGAGAGGCTGAAGTTCAAAAGGTGGCACATGTTCCTCTTTCGGACAGTACCATAACTAGATGAATTGATGAAATAGCAGAAGATATTGAGGCATAATTCTTAAAGAGGATTAATGAGTCACCATGGTACAAAATCGAGGTTGACCAGTCTACCAATGTTGACGACAAGGCAACAATGCCTGTTTTTGTGCAATATATTTTTCAGGAGTATGTGCATGAGGATATGTTATGTGCACTATTGTTGCCAACCAACACCACAGCTGCAGAACTGTCCAAGACTTTGAATGATTACATTTGAGGAAAACTGAATTGGTCATTTTGTGTTGGTACGTGCATGGACAGAGTGGCTGCCATGACTACATGGCTTTTAGGTTTCACTACTTGGGTCAAGGAGGTCACTTCTGAATATGACTCTATGCACTGTCATCCACAGAGAAATGCTGGCTAGCCGAAAAACATCACCTGAACTTAACAAGGTGTGATTAAAATTATCAACCACATTAATATACATACCCTTAACTCACGTCTGTTCACATAGCTTTGTGAAGGGATGGACACAGAGCACACACACATCTCTTATACACAGAAGTGAGACGACTTTCTAAAGGTAGATCACTAGCCAGAGTTTTTGAGTTATGAGAGCCACTCCAGAGATTTTTTTAGAAAAACAGTCACCACTGGCAACATATTTCAGTGACACAGAATGGGTCACAAAACTTCCTTACTTGTGTGACATATTCAACCTGCTCAAAGAACTCAATCTGTCACTTCAGGGGAGAACAACTGTGTCCAAGTCAGCAGATAAAGTGGTTGCATTCAAAGCCAAAATGGAATTATGGGGGCAATGAGTGAACATTGGGATTTTTGGCATGTTTTAAACATTAGCAGAGACTTTGAAAGAGACCGAGCTAGGGCCTTCTTTCTCCCAGCTGGTGCATGATCACCTATCTCAGCTTTCAAAAGAGTTTGAGCATTTTCTCCCCAACCACTGAAGATCCCCAAACTGGGAAGGAATGGATCTGTAGCCCATTTGTGAACAAGCCAGGTGAATTGACTTTGTCCTTGCTAAAAGAGGATCAACTGCTCGAGATGGTAAATGACAGTAGCCTTAAAAGTATGTTGAGACAACTTCAAATCCCCACATGTTCTGGATTAAAGTCAAGATGGAATACCCTGAGATTGCCACAAAAGCACCAAAAAGCCTGCTTGCATTTTCCACATCCTATCTTTGTGAAGCAGGGTTTTCTGCAGTGAAAACGAGATCATGGAATAGATGGAACATAAGTAACACACTTCAGGTGTCACTGTCTCCCATCACCCCCAGATGGGACCATCTAGTTGCAGGAAAACAGGGTCAGGGCTCCCACTGATTCTGCATTATGGTGAGTTGTATAATTATTTCATTATATATTACAATGTAATAATAATAGAAATAAAATTCACAGTAAATGTAATGCACTTGAATCATCCTGAAACCAGCCCCCATCCACAGAAAAATTGTCTTCTGTGAAACCAGTCTCTGGTGCCAAAAAGGTTGGGGACTGCTGCTATAACCTACTTAGTACACAAACTCTCAAGTTAATCTTAATAACTGCATTCCCTCCACAATCTTAACTTTAAGCACTCCACGCCTCAAACTTCACTCCTAGTTTTCTAGATCATGCTTTATAGCACCAACAATTCTTTGATAATACTTAGATGAACAATCCTTTGTCTCGACCACATCCTTCATCACTGATTCTATACTATCCCTCACAAACCTCTTGTCTCCCTCCCTCCTCACCAGACTTAGGTTCCATTCATATCATTATACTCATTGCCTTACGTTAACCTTCAACTTATTTTCTCCATTCTTTCTTTGTTTTATTCAGTTTGCATGCTGAGGAACTATGAAGAGTGAACTAACCCATTGTCAACTCTACCCATTCCTGAACAACTAAAAGTGGCTGGAGAAAAACAAACACCTCTGCTAAAGGTGCCATTATAATTTCATGGCTACTCACCTCAAGTTGGGTTCCTGTTCCTGCCTGACATTTGTTTCCTTTTTCCTTCTGCCTTATTTTTTTCTTTCCTTTCTCTTTTTCCTGTCTCCTTTTCTGTTTTGGAATATTCTTCTTGGCATAAAAACTTACAGTATTTCCCATTAAAAACATAACCTCCCTTATTTTACATCCCTTAGAGCTACTGTTCCACTGCTCTGTTCTCTTTTACAGCTATACTCTTAAAAGAGCTGCTAATATTCAAAATCTCTACTTACTTTCATTCAATTTTCTCTCGAACCTACTTCTTTTATGCTTTTATTCTTACAATTTCACCAAAACAGACATCAGGGTCACTTTCCCTTTTAAAATGCAAATTTTATTTTCATTTTATTCATTATTGATAATGGTTGTTTACTTGTTCTTCCTTTGTGGGGGAAGAGGTTTATGGATACATAATAGATATACATATTTTCAGGGGCTCCTCCTTAAAATATTTTCTTCATTGGATTCTTGCAAGACATAATTATCTCTTGGTTCTCCTCCTGTATCACGTCCCATTTTTTCTAAAAATTCTTTGCTGATCTCTCACATTTTTCTGGCCTTTACAATAGATTATTCCAAATCTATGTCCTAGGAATTTAATATAGACTTTTTATTACAAATGTTGTCTTGATTCTGATGATTTACAAATATATGTCTCCAGCCCAGACTTCTCTCCCAAACTCCAGAAATATGTATTCAACTTCATGCTCAATACTTCCTATTGCATATATCTCATATGGGACTCAAAATTAACATGCCTAAAAATCTTTTTCTGATGTCCAGTTTCCCCAAACCTGTTTCTCTTACAGACATTGTGCCCCAGTTCATGGCAAATTTATTCTTCCTATTACCAGGCCCAAGACCTTGGAGTAATTATTGACTTCACAAACTTCATCACATTCCACTTCCAACCTACCAGCAAATATCTGTAAAGTGTACATTCAGAGGATATACAGACTCTGATCACTTCCTCTCTCTTACCTCTAACACTTGGGTCTAAAGTTACTGCTATTTCTCACAGAGATTATTGCAAAATTCTAACTGGTATTTCTGCTTTTATCCTTGCTTTTACATAAGTATATTCTCTATGATGTAGGAGAATTTAAAAATTAAAGATTGACCCTGATACCCCTGCTTCCAAACTCTGAAAGCTTTATTTATCTTACTTAAAATGGAAAAAAGTATCTTACAAACACCTGCAAGAACAGCATAGTCTTTCATCTTACCTCATCACCATTCTAAATTTTCGTCTGTCATTCTCCTTCTTAGCTCTAACTAAAATTATCTCCTGATAATGCATAATTTCAAAACCACCCATACTACTGTAATACTTTCCCTTTAAAAAACAATGTCCTTTGACTCATACACCTTACAGCTATTAGCAGCTATTTGTTGTAGAGTGGTCCAGGTTGGTAGTCCCTTGAGATGTCTGGAAGAAGGAAGTGCAAATCCTCTCTGAAGAAAGTGGGTCTTTCAAAACAGGTCTGAAGAAATTTCTTCAGATAAAATTCCACTGAACTTTAGGTAAAAAATCATCAGCAGGAAAAGGCACCATAAAAAAAAGCAAGCAAAAGCAATAGACAACAAAACTTTACTTATGAAGAATTCAGATACTAGAATCATCAAATGCAGAATATAAAATATGCATAAAAAAGAAAAAAGAAGCCATTAAAATGAGAAATAAAAATAAAATTCTAAGCCCCACAACAACCTGAATGGACCTCCTCTTAGGCAAAGGGACCCCCCAAAAAATCTTAAAACTGAGTTTCTGGCCATGATGGGATGGGAGATCAGACACCTTGTTATACACCCCCCACTCCTTGCTAACTGCCATTAGACTTTATTCACTATGAATTAAACAGAATCAGCCCTTTGGAAAGACTTGGTCCACCACCTACTGTAATCAACCACCTGATGCCACTCTTCTCTTTTTGTGATTTTAGCCTGCAACTGACCAGTATTCCTTCCTGATAAGCGGCCACCAACCATGGAGTAGTTCTAGCTAGTCTACAAGGGATGCATAGTGAAGCTTTTTGTGTCCTCTGCTTCACCATTTGACTTCAGAGAGCTGAAAACTCCACCCTCAGATCATTTTAACATGGCCGTATTTTGTACATGCGACCTATGGAGGTATGAAGCTCAATTGTGCATGTGCATGTTTCTCTTTTCATAAATATTCATGACTCCTCCTATAGCTTGTTAAACATGTATATTTGGCCTCATTGTTCAGCATAAATTCCTGTTGCCTTTCCCTCAAAGCACATGTTCTCTGCCTGTCAGAATGCCCATCTTGCAGGCTGCAATTCTTGATGGGAAATAAAGCTCTCCTTTCCAGATTTATTAACCTCATCATTCTTTAGTTGACAAAAATCATGAGTAGGAATATGTGACTATAAAAAAAAAATGACCAGGTAGTTTTGACCAAGGACAAAAGAGAGTTCTTAGGAAAAAAAAAGCCAATAAAATAAAACTAATTAGGGAGAAGAATACCCCTCAATGGATGGAATATCAGATTATACATAGCCCAAAAAAGGATTCATAAATTGGAAGATAGAGTTAAAGAAATTATACTAAATTCAATACAATGAGGCAAAACGTTAAAAATATAAAAGGGTTAAAATATAGAGAGCACAGAGGAATAAGTTCTACTCTCATCTAACTGGAGATCTAGAAGAAGATAATGGAATGTGGAGAGAGAATATTTAAACATATCACTTTTATGAGTGAAAATAGACAAATTATCAGATAAAGGAAACGATATATTTCTAGTGGAGGAATGAAAAGAAATCCTCTCAAATACATCTCAGAGTGAAAAATGCATTTGATTAATGTAAAAAAGTTGATATTTGAAGTAGGCAAAGAGAAAAAACAGATAACATATTGGGTTGAAGCATATCAAATTGCCCTTTTCTGTAGATTAAAAATAGTCAAATAGCTGCAATTTTATAGATGACTCAGCTTATCACAAAGAAACAACAGCATAACTGTTGGGAATTCAAGAGACAAAATTAAAAGTCTTTGCCACAGAGGTGAAAAAAAATCTCCCAATAATGTGTAACTTCAAAAACACCCACACATGGATCTATGGTTGAATTAACAAAGCAAGTATGTCTGGAGAAATCTCAAGTTCAAAGCCACGATGAAAGCTTTTGCTCTGCAAAATAAAATCTTTAAATGGGTGAAAGAAAATAACTGTCAACATAAAAGTGTAAACTTGATAAAATTGATGGCAAAATTGAAGAGACTTTCTAACAAACATGGCCAGAGACTTCAACAGAATCTAATTGAGATGTTCACCACCCAAAAAGGATTTCAAAAGAATCTACACTGAGATTCCAACACCATTGTGGAAATTTTAAAACATTTCTCTCAGAAAATGTCAAGGCTAATTAATATTAGAATAATAGAAATAATAATCTTGATTTAATTTACACATGTGGAATATTGCATCTAAAATATAGAGAATACATTTTATTTTAAAAGCACATAGGATATTTTCAAACAATAATTATATAGTTATTCTTAATTCGATTTTTCTTTCATGTTTAAATAACATGAATTAAGAAGAAATGTAATCACTCATAACTGAAAGACTAAAAATACAATAAAAAGTTAAGAGTTATAAACAGACACTTCATAAAAAAAGAAATTTATGTGGCTAATAAATCTCTTTTGAAAGTCTTAAATTCATTTATATATAAGAAATAAAAAATAACCACCATGAAATACACTTTTATCTATGAAATTGACAATGAATTATATTTGAAAAATATTCAGTACTGATTTGAATGAAGGGAAACAAGCACTTCAACTATTGGTAAAATGCTAAATTATTACCATTTTTGAAAGAGTATTTGGGACATATATAGCAAAAATTACATATTCTTTAACCTGGAAATTCCATTGGCTAGGAATTTATTCCAGGAATATTTCAATAAAATTATATATCAATCTGAAAAAGGGAATTTATAGAATTAATATAATAGGAAAAAACAAGCTAGGAGAAAATCTAGCTGACCTTGAGTTTGGTGGTGATTTTTTAGACACAACACCAAAAGCATGATCCATGAAAGAAAAAATTAATTAATTGTTATATTAGTTTGCTAGGGCTTCCTTAACAAGGTCTGACAGACCGAATGGCTTGAACACCAGAAATTTATTTTCTCATAGTTCTGGAGGCTAGAAGTCAAAGTATCAGCAATGTTGGCTCTTTCTGAGGGCTGTTAGGGAAAGCTGTTTTCCAAGACTCTCCTTTTGCCTTGTAGATGGACATCTTCTCTCAGTGTTTTCACATAGCCTTCCTTCTGTACAAGTCTGTCCAAATTTCTTCTTTATACAAGGACACCAATCATATTGGATTGGGGCCCACTCTAAAGACTTCATTTTAACTTAATTATTTCTGTAAATATTTTGTCTCCAAATACAGTCATTTTTGAAGTACTGGCTATTAGGACTTCAGTTTATGAATGGAAGAGGGGGACACAATGCAGACCATAGCAATTGCACCAGAACATATACTATATTCAAATTCATATCTTCTGCCCTGTGCAAGACTCTGTTAAGAGAATAAAAAGACAAGCTACAGACTGGGAGAAAAATCTTTTCAAGATACATTTGTATCTTTGCAAAATACTAAAATAAATAGAAATAAATCCGATGTAATAAATAATTATATCATATAATGGAATATATACAGCTATTTAAAAGAATGGAAACCAGAATGTGCTGATGTGAAAAAGCATAAGAGAAAAATGAGGTATAGAACAATTTATATGTTATATTTATATAAAGAAAATGATATTGAATGTGTACATAATGTGAAAAAAATGTTTATATTCCTTATTTTTGGAAAAGAGACTGGCATTTGGAACAAAATGGATGGCAGGAGAGAGACTTAGACACCATATGGTATTGCTTTTTTTTTTTTTTTAGTATTTTGCTTAGGCATATATTATAACATTTTAAAATTACAAATACTCTATATACATAAATTATACAGTTTCCAAAATTTACTATGGAATAAGTGTGATACATACTAGATACTAAGTAAAACTCAGTGCTTATTGAGAAACTTCCCTTTGCTACCATCTTAAATGGATGAATGGATGATTTTGTAGTTAATAACTTGTCTATGGATTATTTATTTGATAGCTTTAATGGTCGGAAATATGAAATCTATAGGTTTGGGACATTCTTGAGTTGGGATAGAAAGATGGGTCAAGGAAGAAGCTTTGAATTGACTTGGATGTGAGGATGAAGTTTAGATTTAAACTGGATTGGATCTTTTGATATAGAAAGTACTGAAATATACTATTCCTTTAGTTAGACATGATCAAGATGGAAAACGGGGAGGGTGGGAAACAAGAAAAAAACACTTTCTGATCTGCCTCATATGCACCAGGAAAGGAAAATTAACAGATTCCACAAAGCATCTTTGAAAATAGTGGCTGGAGAAATGCATTCATTTCCTGTTTCTACCCCTAGTGGGTTTTAAATATTAAGTAAGTTTGTACTAAAAACACTAACAGTATTATAGATTCAAGCCCACAAATGACTGATTACCATCTATCACATGGCATGGTATTCTCTAAAAGCTAGATGAAGAATAACATTTTTCTCTCTTTTGTTCTGTTTTCTTATGGAGATAAGGTTAATACCTCAGATGTATTCACTCTCTATCTTCTGTAGTTTTAATGAGCAAGATGACTTAAAGCTACTATGATGAATCACTGCGATCACTACGAATGATTATGAACTGGGAAGAAAAGGCTATTTGAGCCAGAGTAGAGGAAAGATAATAATAGCAAAAAATTTAAGTTTTAGAGCTTTTCTGTTTGCATGGGTATGTTGATCGATCTTTACAAAACTATATTTGTCTAGCAGACATGCCTGTTATGTTTTTACTGGTACAAATTGGTGCTATTTACTAGGCTTACTCTAATAGCTACATTTCCAAGGTTGAAGAAAAGGCAAAATGAGGGAATTTCTCTGTAAATATTTCCAAGCAGCTGGTGATCCACAGTCGGGGACCATCAAGGACCAGCAGGGATGCTTGTGCCTAGCTAACTGTGAGTGTTTCTATTTTGCGTTACTTCCCCGGGGATGGATGAAGGAAGAAATTTGACCTTTTTTTCCGGCAATGATAATGGCATGAGAAGTCCCAGCTTAACATCAAAGTCAACTTGAGAGTAATGTATGCAAGTAATAACACTTTAATTTGTGGCTCTGATGAACCCTGAAATAATGAACAAGGAAATAATACTGCCTAAGAGAAGAGCAATTCTGGAAACTAGTTTTGACACATTGTCCCAAGCCCTGGTCTCTGGCCCTGCTTCTGAGGTTTTATGTATCTATAATAGAATGAGGCCTGTCATAAGCTTCTCTAGACACACTTAGCTCTTGAAATTTTTCAGTTAACATAACCTGTATATTATGTCCTATGGACAATAGATACTTGCTCAATCTCTTTGTCTTCCTGAGTCTCTTCTGGTAGATCTGCAGAATTCCTTAACCTTGAGTACTGAACAACTGGATCTCAGTACCTATAAAGGGGATTTTAAGTCCTAGCATCTCATGTTATAAATTAAGAAAGGGAGATAAAAGTGAATATTTACATGACTTGCCTAAAATCAGAATGTTGTCAATCTGCAATAAACTCAAAAGGATTGTGTGACTTGTTGCAATTCTGGGAGAAACTAAATGGGCAGAATAAAAGTCCTTTATTTCTTTCTCATTGTAGACTAATTTCCCCAGTCAAGCAGAAGTATCTGAGAGCAGAATGACACTCTTCACTAACTTAGTAGACCAGCCAGTCAAATATTGCCGTCTGTTGCCATGTGGTGCATTGTGGGGCTGACACACATTGAGCCTTTGAAGAAAGGGCATGTAATTGCATCAGTGTGCCATGAAATCCATTTAAATCTGGCAAATGCACTGCAATGCATTGTTAGCAATTATAAATTCGCAGTGGTAGGTGATAGGAACAGAAACAGAAATGGAATGTCAGGACAAATGAGGATCACTTGCTGGCAACTATCTATTCAGTTGCCCAAAAATTAAACAGTTTGAGTTTCATTGTGGTATTAGAGCTACTGCTTAGAAACTAGCAGTTAATTTTTATACCCCTCTGCCATCCCTACCACTGTTCTCGTGAAGCAAACAAATTTAGTCTCCAATTCATAGAGCGATGCCATCATGAAAAACGGTATTTCTCTAAAGGATTATGTATAAAAAAGAAAGTACTTTTTTTCCTGAGATTATAGCATTTTAAACTGCACCAACAGGAGTATAATCAGGAGAGTCAAAATAGAGAATTTTTTTCCACCTAAGTAAAACTGTTCAATATATGGCATAGTATGTGAGTGTGGTGTTTTTGTTTGAAAGTCACCAAACAAGTGTCAAACAAGTGGTGGGACACATAGAAGCAGAGCTTGTTGGAAAGTGAAAGTGGTCACTTTAACACAATGAAAATATTCAGTTTTACACTGCATTTAATTTGTAAGTACCATCTTTTTTTAAAGTCAAATATAAGAATGCAGTCAAACTATATGTCTCAAAAACATGGATCATTTTGCCCTACGTGACATGGACAAATCCCACGATTGCTACCCAGTTCCATAGTGGCAAGTGAGTTTAATAGATGAGGTAACATAATGAACTTTATGTAAATCTCCCAAACACATTTTAAAGCACAAGTGTTTTATATATAAATATAATTTGTTATGCAAAGGTTAGAGAGTACCAGAGGATTTTTTTTAACATCATTTTGTTTCCTCTATTTTTCCTTTCTCACTCTCAATAAGCTCTCTGACTTTCTTAAGCACCCTGATGCAGCGCCCATCCATTCCTGCAAAAATGTTTCTCAAAAATAACTCATTATCTATTAATAAAGTCACCTTTATTCTTCTGTGCTATGTATACCTTCAACTCCTTCTCTTTCTTTAATGTCCTATTTTCAAATGCCACCTCCTTTATAATTCTCTCCCAGCATGTTTTTCCATATTTCTTCCTCAAGAATCTGCAGATGATAGCAATAATTGCCAAATGAATAATATATGGAGTAAAATGTGATTAGTTCAACTGCTAGTCTTATTTTTATTGCAAACCAGCACCTTAAATTATATTGAAATAGGCCATTTTCTTACTTCTGGATTTGGAGAAAGTGCATCTTTATTTGGCACTCTAATGAGCAAACGAGAGTTAGATATCTTATTGTGTAATTTCGAGAATATATGAAAATTAAATTAGGCATTTTCTCAGTATAGTGAAATCGTATTTCAGATGATACACCTGCAGGACTAGAGTTGATTATTGAAGTTACATATAAGCATTCTTCTGCAGAATTTTTAGTAATCTTAATGACAATCCATGATGATGAATTGAAGCTCATGGTGAACTGAAAAGCAGGATGAGCTCATTAATCAATTCAATACAGTATCTGTCACAGGTGACTTTAGAATTTTCTATTTCCTTCTCATATCTGGAAAGGCTTAGTTGCCAGATGACTATTGATAAAATGTCATAGTGAAAAAATATCTAAAATTGAAGTATACCTGCTTTAATATAAAGTACTTGAATTATAAAAGAAGAGCAATGTTTGATATTACACTAACTCTCACAGATACCAAGAACAAACCAATATTTATATGAAATTAGAACAAAGACTTGAAAGAAATTAGATATTAAAAACATTATTTTTAGCTGAATAAAGGAATCACAGAATAGGTACCAAGTTAATATGCTGAATCTGAATATTAATACTGGATCTGATGCCCAAGTCTGTATCTTAAGCTCTGAGCTCTCATCAGAACTCCAGCCTCATAGTCTAATCACTGCAAGGATGTGTATTAAGTAGCTCAAACTTGTGTAACCAAAAGGGAAATTTTACCTTTAGTCCTCAAACCTGCTTCTGCCTTAGCCTCCCAATTCAGTAAGAATACCACAGTCTATCCTATACCTTAAACCAAAAATCATGACACTAACCTTGATTATTCTCTTTTACTTTCTTCTCATATCCAATCCACTGAGAATTCACATGGACGCACCTCCAGTGTTGGTCTGTGTGCTTCTTACCATTCGTGCCACTGCTACTCTAATCCCAGGCCACCATGACTTCTTGGCAAGATCAAGGTAATAGCTATTTTACTAATATCACTGCTTCTCTTGTTGCCTTCTCCTTCCATCGTCTGCATAATATCCTAAATAATGGTGTAAGTTAACTCTTAGGTTAATTTAACTCGTAAGTTAAATCAAACTCTTTACAGACTTAAAATCTGCACATATCCTGCCTCTTGCTAAATGTCCAGACCTCAAGTTGTGCTCCAAAATTACTGGAATTCTTTTGGTTCCTTGACTATGGTGAGCTTGTTTCCACGTTCGGATATTTTTAAAACTATTCTCTCTGCTTAGAATACACTTCCGCTTGATTTTCACAAAGTGCCTCCTTCTTGCCTTTCAGATCTCTATTAAATGTCAATATAAACATCAGAAACTTTCCCTGGCATCTCAAACTACGGCAGCCACCTAGATGACCTCTATCTCATTAGTCTGTTTTAATTCTCTGCATAGCACTTACCACTAGCTGGTATTTTCTGCAGTATTTGTTTATTTTATTTCTATTGACTCTCTCCCCATAGTAGCACATAAGCTCTGTTAGAGCATGAAACTTATATCTGCCTTGTTCACCCTTCCATCCTCAAGGTATATAATAGTAACTGGTACATACAGGCATTCTAGAAGTGTTTACTAAATAAAATGATTAATGAATTATACATTTTTACCTGCATAAATGTCGTAACTCCTGGTAAATGTGAGCCAGGCAGGAAACCATTGGGAAACCTAATAAAAATGCTGAATCTACTTGCCAATATGGTGTTTCAGGAATTAGATTCATTTTCTATCCCATGTTTGGATTGAGTTGGAATATTTATCTGTAGGTTTTCCTTATGCTTTTGGACTGTAAAATTTTAACATAAAAATAATAAATGTATCCATATATTATATTGTAAAGCTTATTATGTTCTACAAAATGATTCAGGTGCTTTATACATGTTAACTTATGTGATCTTTTAAAACCCCAATAATATAAATTTTATTTTGCAGATGTTGAAACAAAAAGATTAAACAACTAACCCAAGGTTACATGACTAATAAGTAGCAGATTTGGGAATCAAACCTAGGCAGCCTAGATTATTTATATTCATAACCACCAATCTACATTGCCTCTTAACCTTGAAATGCAACTTAAATTATTTGGCCAATATTCAACAGTTAACACCTCACTGTGTTTAAAGCAAAGTATTAAATATTTTAGATGGAAGGACAGTATTAAACGGTTATATTCTACATGCAGTTTTTATTTTTGATGGGCTTGCAGAAAAATTAACAATCAATGAAATGTTAATTACCAGTGTGCAAAATATTTGATAAAGAGAATTACATGAGCTAAGTGAATTAAACAAAGGCGTACAAAAGGCACCGGGCATATATTGTGGAAGGGAATTTGTCAGTCACAGGATCCTGGACGAGCTTATGTTTAAGGTAAATCTAAGAAACTCTGTAGGAGTTACCCAAGATAACCAGGCATGTTGGAGGCCGAGGAATGCAGCAGATAGTAAGGCCTAAAGACAAGGTCCAACCTGGCACGTATTTTGTGTTAGAAGCATACATTAAAAGATAGATATTTTCGAAGTGACTTATTCTTGCTGGCTATCAATGACATACGTTCTCATGTGAATCCGTCTTCTAATTCTTATATTCAGTAGCCTTCCTGACCTGCCATTAACAGAATCAACCTTAGGTTATTATACCAGAAGGCGATGAAAATGACTTAAATAAAAAATTTTAAAACTTGTGTAAATAAACAACTTTAAAACAATTAAAAATAGAATTAATTTCAAAATGCTACTAAACAGAAACATTATTATTTCTTAAAGGAATTGTTTATGAAAAACTTTTCTTATGTTTAACACTAATAATATGAAAATTAGTATCTTTAAGGTCATTTAAATTAAGATGGATTTTTCTAACTCCCCCTGAAGCAATCTCAAAAGATATTTGTGGGTTATTGCTTAGTAACACTGTTCCTAGAAAAAGTAATTCTACCCATCCCAAATTGTCTTGGGTGTGTGTGTGTCTGCGTGTTTTGTATTTTCCTCTGATGAACACTTTTGGAATCAGAAGAGATAGATATATAAGTATTTACTTTTATCTAATGCCCTATCATCACAGAGGAACTCTTGGTGGTTATATTAATTAAGTAAAAGAAAAATAAAGATAATATTGAAATAAGTCCTAGACATTAGATTTCAGGAAATCATTAGAATGTTAGATACTAATGTACCTAAAACCTTTGGAAAGGTTAATTTCCTTTTTTGTATTGGTTTATTTTTTATACATTAATATGTGATTGAAGAAGAAAATGGAGCAGTTCATCTCTTTACTTCTTATTGGTTCATTTATTTTCAAGATATTATGATCTATGTCATGATTAATTGCACAACTTTTCAGCAGCTCTAGTTGTTGCTAAAGAACATCCCATCAGAAACTTGAGAGAAAATTTAAAGACATTTATCAAAGTTCCCATTTAGAGTCTAGAGAAACAATAAAGTAGATATTGACTTCTCTTGAGCAATGGATCAGGATTTATTGACCCAAAGGGAGAGTCAATATTTACCTTCAGTGAAAATAATTCTTGATGGTCAATGAAATGTAAAATTTCATACATTATTTCTAATCAAAAATGCCTTGAAATCTATTAGATGATAACAGTTTAAATAGCATTTATATTTTTCAGAGTATAAAAATATATGTGCATTACAAGACACTTTGTAATATATAGAATACTGAAAATAGAAAAATTACCAATAATTTCTCATCAAAAGGAAAACAACTGTTAATATTTTGGTGTATTTAATGCCAGTCATTTTCCTATTAACATATTTTGGAATATTTATATATATGAATTTTGGTTTAAAATATGTAGTTTATGTTATTCTTCCCCAAAGCATTCCTGATACCTATAAAAGGATTATGCATCCCCACCTATTGACATGTGACTTGCCATACCTCATATGCTATACCTCATCCCATTGACATTGTGTTTGTCCATGAAACTCGGTTTGGCCAAGGGCATGAGAACATACATATTATACCTGCTGCATCCAGTTAAGAACCATGTATGTTTCCATCACTTTTGCTTTCTCTCTGCCACAAGACCAATATTTCTCATACAGGATTTTTTCCTTTAGTGCAGATTTGCAGTTAGAAGACACATAGATGGGGGAAGAACAAGCTATTCACAGACACTGACATGCAATGTGTTCAGCAAATAAATGTTTATCATTGTAAGCCACTGAGATTTTGGGCTATTGTTACTATGCAAAGGAGGTGACTAATACACTCAAGTGTATTAATAAACAAATTATTATATCAGAAACTGTGAAATGAGATTTTATCCTTCTTACAAGATAAAAAGTAAGAGCCTTCCACAGTTTTATTTATATATATAGACAAGAAACATGAGGTCGCCAGGTTAGAGACAAAGACTGCTTGTATTACTCATGGCAGAAACAGGAGCCAGAACAATGTTTTTCGTTCCCCAAACCCCATCCACCACAAGGTAATGATGGTACCTATAGATGTAGGGAAATGCATTACAGGAGAGGTATCCCCAAATTAGGAAACTTTAGTCTAATATAGGGCTGTTTAATGACCTATCCGCTCAGCTTCCCACCCCTAGAGAAAGACTGACCTGATCCTTATTTTGGATTGTAAGCAATTCTTTTGCGGGGAGAGGAGGAAGACTATTATGGAATGTCAAAGGTGTGGAAGGCATATTCTATCTTTATTACATTGGCCAAGAAACAAATCTGCCAATGAAGAGGAAAACACTCTCTCTAGTTTCCAAAAATGTTTTCATAACGAACACTTTCAAAAGATTATCAGTTCCCTTGACCCAGAGGATCCAAACCATGCAGAAATGTAAAAAGATTTGACTCTCACCACATATTTGTACATGCACCTATATGCTTGCATCTAACTATTTCATATACATATATATTTAGATCTACATAGTCTATATGCATATTCTTGTTTTTATAAAATTAAGATCATACTGTTAATTTTGCTTATGTACTTACTCTGTGTCACCTAACAAGAGGTAATGTACTTATTCCATGCCTATATATGTTCTTTGAGGATATTATTTTTAGTAACCGTGTATTATATCATAATGTGACACAACAATATAATAAAATTAGTAATTCCCTATAATTGAAAATGTAGGTAGTTTGCAAATATTTAATACTGTATAATGCTATAACAATCTATATTTCATGAAATATATCTTCATATTCTGTTGTCCTTGGAGGTTTTATGTGCGAAGGGAAATACAACATCATTCTTTATGATTATTTCCCCAACTGGATATTATTATAACATCTTCTTAATCTGTTCAAGTAATGAATATATTTTTTCATAAGTATAAAGTTAATCA
Source organism: Propithecus perrieri (assembly GCA_963574695.1). Taxonomy (NCBI): domain Eukaryota; kingdom Metazoa; phylum Chordata; class Mammalia; order Primates; family Indriidae; genus Propithecus; species Propithecus perrieri. The sequence continues at coordinate 26,878 of CAUYRB010118250.1, read as the reverse complement.
GAGATACATTATATTGGTCACCACAATCAACCAAAATTTCTTTGGATTTCTACTTCACTAAACTTTATTTCCTTACATGTATGTTCCTTAAACTGATGACTATTATTGTCTCGCTCTTCTGATTAGGATTTAATGGGTTATATATCAATGGAAGATAAGTTCTACCTATCAGACATTATGAAATTGAAGAAGGACCAATGATAAGTTATCCTTGCCACCAGGGGAAGAAGAAGGGTAGTGGAAATGTCTAAGACCAAGTCATAGTTTGGGGTGGTTATTATAAACATCAGTCTTGCTGAGACATCTAGAGACTCATAAGAGCTCCGCAGCAATCAAGCTCTCAGCCAGCCATATATATCCTAATAGGGTACCCAGATAAAATACAGGCTATCTAGTGAAATTGGGATTTCAGATAAACAGCATATTTTTAGGTGTAAATATTACCAAATATTGCCTGGTACATACTTATGCTAGCAAAACATTTGTTGTTTATCTGAAATTCAAATTTAACTAAGTGGCCTGTATTTTTCTTTGAAAAATATAACAACACTAATAATAATTGAGAAAGACCAGATGCTGAAGATCTACCACAAGTGGTCCATAGATAGAAAATTTTAGGAGATGTTATGATTGATATTTTTTAAATTCACAAACATAAAATAATTATACTTCTTTTCTTATCTATGTACTTGATGTCAATTTATTTTTTAGAGTGGAATAAATCAAAATATGACTTGTCCTTAGTCAGTTTGACTAGAGGTTTAGCAATTTTCTTAATCTTCCTAAAGAACTGGCTTTTTGTTTCAATGATTTTCCTCTATTGTTTTTCTGTTTTCTCTTTCATTGATTTTTACTTTGATCTTCATTATTTCCTTTCTTCTACTTATTGCTTATTTTATTTTCTCTTCTTTTTACAGTTTTGTTTAAGTGAAAGCTAAAGGTTTCTTTTAATGAAAAAACCTTTTATTTTTCTAATATAGGCAATGAATACAGGTGACAAAAATCCCTGTTCACCAATTGTTTTAGTGACATCCCACAAGTTTCTCTATGGTGTGTTTACATTTTCCTTTCTTATTTTTCTTTTGATTTATTATTTAACCCATGCATTATTTTGACATGTTTTATTTAGTTTCCAAATACTGTGAATTTTCATGAAATCTTCCCATTGTTTATATATATTTTAATTCCATTTGAGGTCAAAGAGCATAGTTTTTATGACTTCAATCCTTTTAATTTTGTTGAGTTTTATTTTAAGGACAGAATGTGATCAATCTTGGTAAATATTCCGTGTGCACTCAAAATCAATATTTATTTTGCTATTGTTAGATCGAATGTTCTGTAAGTATCAATTCAGTCAAGTTGGTAGATTGTGTTGGTCAAGTCTTCTGTATTCTTACTGATTTTCTGTCTCCTTGTCCTATTAAACTAATGATTGATAATAGATACAAATATTAAAATATTCGGCTACATAATTGTGTGCTTACCTGTTTCTCCTTGCACTCCCATTAGTTTTGGCTTTATGTATTTTGAAACTCCGTTAATAGGGACAGACACGTTTATGACTGCTACTCTCCTCTTGATGAATAGACATCTTTAGTATTATGAAATGACTGTTTGCATCCCTGGTAAAATATTTTGTTCTGATTTTGACTTTTCTTTGTTCTGCTGTCACATCTGACATACTTTGCCCCATGAACTTTAGCTGCCTTGTTCTTTCTGGGCTCTGTATCCCTGCTCTGCTCTGCAACACTGGACTCTCTCTCAAGGCAGTTAGCTGGAGCAATATAGAGCTCACCTTTCAACCCTCCCTCCTCTCTTAGGATAATTCTCTGATGTCCAGTGTCTTGAAAAACCATTGTTTCATAATTTTGTCCAGTATTTTGTTGTTCCAAGTGGATGAAGATAGAAGCAGAAGTCATCTATGTGAAGCTATTAAATTGCTGATTTGATTTCTAAATAGTTATGGAACTACATGTTTTTTCCCAATTTCGCATGTAGGTTTTGTCAAGTTGTGTTTTTCTAGGAATTTATTGATTTAAATGTCAATGTTTGTTCATGACATCCTTTTATCTTTTTAATGCCTACAGGATATAGAGTGATGCCAACTTTTAAAGTTCTAGTATTGATTATTTTTTTCTTTCTATATTATTTTTCATAATCAGTCTTATATAGGTTTATCAATCTTATTTTTTTCAAAGAACAAAATTTTTGAGTTTGAGGCCCCTTTTACTAAATGTTTGATTTTTATTTTTTAAAAATTTCTGCTAGTCTCATTATATTCTTCCTTCTAACTTTATTGGGGTTAATTTTCTCATCTTCCTTCATCTTTAAGAGGTGGATGAATGGGACCAATAGATCCATGGCATTTTTAATCAACATTCTCACCAGTTTTTTATGGAACTTGAAAAGAAAATTCTAAAATTACATGGAAGTTTAGATGAATAGCCACGACTTTTTTAAAGAAGATTAATATAGAAGGGAAATGTTTTATAGCAGATACCAAGATTTCTTATAAACCTTAACAAAGAAAGAATCAGGTGTTCTGAAATAGAAAAAGTAACAAAAGGGACACAATAGAGAGCCCCAAAATAAACCAGTTTTCATATAAAAATTTTATGTATGATGGTGGTGTCTTTGCAGATCCCTGGAAAAAGGATAGATTATTAAATGAATGGTTTGAGACAACTGGCTACATATATGAAGAAAAGACTTATAAATTGATTCTAATATATAATGTATATACTAATCAATTTCTGTTGCCTTTCATATGAAAGGCAAAATTTTAAAATATTTTGAAGAATTTATTAGAGAACATATATAATATGAAGTTAAAGAACAAATTTTAGATATAAAATAAATTTTACTAATCATAAAGGAAAAATTGATAAATTCTACTACTTTAAAATTAAAAATATCATTAATCAAAAGTCACCACAAAGAAAGTAAAAATGAAAGCTACATTCTCAGAGAAGGTATTTACCACATATATAAACAAAAAGGAATAAGTAAATTATAAAAATTTTCAAATTATATATATATAAATTTATTAATAGATAAAGATCAACTTTAGAAGGCAAATAATCTGACAGAAAAATGGACAAAATGAATAAATGGCTAATTTGCAGGAGAGAATGATCACATATCAGCTAAGCATATGAAAAGATGCAAAAATTCCTTAGTAATTAGAGAAGTAGAATTAGTTTCAATCAGAAATCTAAAGATCGTAACCAAAGTTACTATGTGTTGAAGAAGATGCGTATCAATGGGGCAATTGGAATGCTTAGTCTTCAGGTTGGAGAGCATTGGTACAATTAATTTAGTAAACAAATTGGTACTTTTTTCCTCAATGATTTTATTTTAGTAAAATGCACATAACATAAAATTTGTCATCTGAACCATTTTTAATCGTAGACTTCAGTGGTATTAAATACATTCATAGCATTGTGCAACCGTCGCCACCATCCATCTCCATAGCTTTTCATCTCGTAAAACTGAAAACTCCATTGGTACATTTATAGCTGAAATATATATATTCCATTATTCAGAAAGTTCATTCCTAGTCATATACTAGGGAGCTTATGTACTTCCATACTAGGAGACTAGGGGATAGCAGCACTATCCTTAGGAGAAAATACCAGAGAAATACCCAAGACCCAAGTGTGTGTGTATTTTGTTTTTTTTTTTTTTTTGAGACAAGGTCTCACGCTGTCACCCAGGCTGGAATGCAGTGGAGTGATCACTGTTCGTTACAGGTTCATGTCACCTCGCCCAGATAATTTTAAAATTTTTTCTGTAGAGACAGGATCTCACCATTTTGCTCAAGCTTCAAGTGTACTTTTTTTTTCTTTTTTCTTTTTTTTTGAGACAGAGTCTCACTGTGTTGCCCAGGCTAGAGTGCCGTGGCGTCAGCCTAGCTCACAGCAACCTCAAACTCCTGGGCTCAAGCGATCCCCCTGCCTCAGCCTCCCGAGTAGCTGGGACTACAGGCATGCGCCACCATGCCCGGCTAATTTTTTCTATATATTTTTAGTTGTCCAATTAATTTCTTTTTATTTTTAGTAGAGACAGGGTCTCGCTCTTGCTCAGGCTGGTCTCGAACTCCTGAGCTCAAACAATCCGCCTGCCTCGGCCTCCCAGAGAACTAGGATTACAGGCGTGAGCCACCGCGCCCGGCCCATTTGGTCCTTCTGGGTCTATCAAGGTGGGACCTAGCAGAGGAGGTGGCTAAGCTCCTGAAACCTAGATCAAAGGGTTAGTAGCTACGTGTTTACATTGAATTTGTGAAGGATGAGAAAACATAGGAAACTTGAGACTTTTCTTAGTATAATATGCCAAGTGAAGTCATGATGGCACTTGTATGTTGTGAGTGCTGCTAGAATCTCCTCCCTGTGTTTCAGCTCATCAGTTTGTCCTCATCAATCCCAACCAACGAATACCATCAAGTATGTGAATATGCAATGTATCAAAGACTAATTATCTTGGGTCTTAACACCACCCTCTCCCCAAAAGTAAGTCTTTCCTCTATAGAATTAAAAATTCCTTCTGTCGTTCACAAAATACGCCTGTTAGTAAACTTTTGATTCATTAAAGATGGGAATAATGCTCTTATTTTTCTCTATCATATCTACGTACTTCTGCATGTTAGAAAGGGTCTACTTTCTCCTTCTACCCTTAGAAGGAAATGCTTATTTCTAAAAAAGCAAAATATTCCCAGTTGCCATTAAAAGTTCAGAAGAACAATATGGCAGTGAGGAAGAATCACTCTTTACTAATAAGATAAGAAACTTCAGGAAACTCTACTCTTGATTTGGCAGGAAACACTAGAGTGGGGAAGATTCATGAAAGCAGGACACTTAGAGATCAAAGCTAGTGAAGCCAGGATCTGAAGAAACAGATTCCAGAAAGTTATCAGTTCTCAGGAAGACAGAACAGGAGAATAAGAAAAGAGATTTTTTTTGGAATGTGAACTTTGCTAACATCTCCTAAACCTAAAACCAAAAAAAACGGGAAAAGTCCCCAAAGAGGAGAGAGAGTACCTTTGCCAGGTAGAGCCACCTCCCAGAGATGTCTTTTTCCAGCGATGACCTATAAAAGTGAAAAAGCTGTATTTTGTTTACTTGTATTCCTCTGCTTCATTAGCTCGGAGAATACTTCTATTAGAGTTTGATTTGGCAATCACGGTCATTATTTGTAACCGGTAAGCATTTACACTTAGTGAAAACCTAGTTAGTATTTGCTGCTAAAGCAAACGTAATAAAGTAATCTCTGATTCCAACCAATGATCCTTGGAATAATTCTGGTTTTTCAAAATAGTGTTTGAATTTGAAACATCTGACCGTGACCTACATTCTCTAACGTGCAGGTCTGATTACATTGAGTTTGATCTTTGGTTCAGATGTGGCTTTCCTCTAATAGTGCAATAATCATAATAATAATCCATTTTAATTTGTATAATGCCTGTTTATAGTTCACAAAGTGATCTCATGCATGTTATTTTTACAACGACAGATATGTAATATCTTGATTTTGTAAATAAGTAAACTGTGGCACATAAGTGGCAAAAACGGGACTCAAAGCCAGGCCTTCCGGCTCCAAATCTAATACTCTTCCTACCAACTACTGTACAAATTAAATGCACTGGATATGACACATGCCTTCCGTAAGTCTGCAAAAAGATTAAATGGTGGCTGTTACTGGTATCGAGTGCGCAGAATTACATCACACCATCCCAGATGTCTTACTAAAATTTATCCTAAAGATGACTTCAAGGGTTCAGAAAGGCTACCATCTTTCAGTGCTTGAATGATGTGACACCATTGATTGACACAAACCCAGCTCAGACCTCAGGAAGAGTAGGGGGAGACAAGTCAAGTCACAATCCAAATTAGTGCAGCTGCTCCTGCAGCAAGAGGAACACAATGTGGTCTTTGACTAACCTTTCAATGCCCTGTGTAGCTGGAGCCCTGAGGGCGGTGCTGAGCTGACAGCCTGGAACATTGACCAACACGCTGCAACTGACGTGTAAATCACCCTCTGACTAGGGGTCCCAAATCTGGAAAAGGAAATGTCATCTTTGGACTTTGCCCATCATGTGTGCAAACACGAATGGCCCCTCTGGGTGCCTCTCTCCACCTTTGCAGACTAGTGACACAATGCAGGTAGAGATAACATTTTTGGAGTTTACTCCTAAGACTGGCCATTAGTTTTTAAAAACATTCCTTTTATCTGAAATTTGATCATAACTTTTTTTTCTTAAAATGCCACATCTTCTAATATCCAGGTGATACGATGCTGAGATTATATCTAATCAACTTATCAAATATTTTCAGTAAGCCAGGAATTAGAGCTTGGTTTAGGAATCAACAGAACTTCTGGTAACTTAATCAACAGTCTCATCTCTGCTTGCCAATTTTTATTTTTTATTGTTTTTTAATAATGTGGTTGTACTGCAAGGTCCTTGCTTCCTGGCACTGCCAGCCTGTCTGAACTTCTGGGCATGATCTTTGGTTCCTCTCTTCCCCATTGCTGGCCTCCATCTGCCTGGAAGAGTTCCACCCACTTCTTGGGCACCACCTTCCCACCCCCTCCAAGCCAAATGCTTACTTGCCTTGTGACCTGTTGGCCCCTGTGTCCCCATTCTGCTACCACACCTACTTGCCAGGCTGAAATTCCCCTCTGCTGCCTCTGCAGCTGCCTCCCTCAGGGCCAGCCCTCCCAGATCCTACTTCTGCACACCGGCGCCTCTCAGCTGGCCTCTTCCTCATGCAGGTAATTTGCCCAGCTCATTGTAGCATCCTGAGACATTCAGTCTATCCATGTAATTTATGCATTGGCCATTCCTTGTCCTTTTAGGAATTTTCCTGATTGATTCTAGGGAGTAAGAGAAGTAAAACTAAAAGACAGCCACACTGGATAGTAACTTACTAGCAGTTCTTGAAAATATTAACCAGGATGACATCAATCTGTATTGATTTGGAAGCATTTTGTCTAAAAGGAAGCATTTTGTCTTTCCTACTTTCATTCCTATTAACAAGGCCAATCAGTAGTTGTTGACATTAGTGACTCTTAAACATGTATATGAATTTTCTGACTATTTTTGATTCAGTAGATCTAGAGTGGGAACTGAGATTCTGAATTTCTAAGACATCTCCTGATGATGCTGGTGCTGTTGGTCCATAGACCACACTTTGGGTAGCAGGGACCTGTATGTTACTTTATAGAGATTCGCAGAGCAGAGAGTGAGAGGAGTAGGTATGATGAAGGTAATACAATTCAGACTCTTCTAATAATTTATAAATATCTGGTAAAAATAGAGCTTATACTACTGGAATTCCAATCACATTTTAGGGATTCCTATCAATTTAGAACCAATAGAAGTATTCAAATAAATTAAATTAAATGTGGCCTAAATTTCCCAATTTTTGCTTTCCTTAGTTTGCAATATACAGATAATTCTCAAAAGTATAATTTGTGAACAAAGTACTAGGCTGTGCTCTTAATAATAATTGCTTACTTAATAGATTCAGAATGGAATTTTGAAAGAATACAAGCTACACTGGGACCAAAGTCATCAAGAAACTGAGTACAGCCATGGAATTTTCATTGCACCTTTGAGGGGCCTCCCCCGAGATCACTGAGGGTAAGTCAGCCAACCCCCACCTCTAAGAGTAGAAGAGCTTTTCACTAACAACAGCAAATATTATTTAGAATATTGAGCTCACCTAACATGAAAAACAATTTCCAAAGAAACTAGAATTCCCATTGCTGCTGTGAAAAGCAGTGCCTTGGGTTAAATGAAATAATTATATCATTTCTTAATATTATATTTAGTTTTCAGGGACAGATACAGAATGCTTTGGAATTCAGATTGTTTAACAGATCTTTGCATGCCTGGCCATTTAGCTAGGGACCAGGGACATAGGTGGACCAAGACAGACATAATCCTTTCCTTCCTTGAGTTTTCAGACCGTATTTGCTCTTTTTTCCCTCCCTACTAAATATGTCTTCTTATAACTTTGTAATCCTTCTCCCCAACAACTTCTCTATTTTTTAAGTAAAAAAATTGAATCTTGAATCTTGATCCAAACTTTTAAAAAAATGTGAGCAATTGGAACATTTCTAAATGTTGCTACAGTTGGAAAGATCATGCATCTTATACCTATATTTTATATATGTTTATGTCATATATGTATAAACTTATGGCTTCTGCTTTCACAGTACCTTAAACCTACTTTTAATTTTGTGTGCAACTTCTTGTATCATAATTACTTGCTTACAAGTCTGTCTTCCTAGCTAGGCTGTAAAGGTATTGCCAGAACCACTACTACCCACCGAATTGCCAAGCCAGAATCTGGGCCTGTTTGGGCCTGCTAAATCATGTTGATTGAATTTCGCAAACACCTTTCAAATCATCCCTTTTCAGCTCCTCAAAATCTCAGCCAGGCAATTACTACAGCCTCCTCATTTGCCTCTGCTCTGGGCCTTCCCATGACCTCCCATCTGGCACTGAAACTGGGAACTGGCAGGTACTGCTTTAGGTACTGCTTTGGGCATTGCTTTGCATTGCCTTGGGCGTTGCTGTAGCATTATCAGAGTCAGAAAGTTTCACAACAAAGTTTCAAATAACCCTGATCAAACCAGGATGGAGGCAGGGCAAGTTTCAACCAGTTAGAACCAAGATAGTGGAGAAATAGAGGGTGTCAACCTGATTCCAGGAAAACACGGCCCCTTTCTTGAATATTCCTCCCCTTCCTTAGCCTATAATTAAGCCTTTGCTTAAACAGAAGGGCAATAGGAACCAGGCGGCCGGTTCTCTTCTGCTGGGAGAACTTGCCTCTACTCTGTGAGTGGAATAGACTTTCTATAGCTTCTGAATAAATATCGCTTTCACTTTGTACTGTCAGCTTGCTCCTGAATTCTTTCTTGCTAGAGCAAAGCCAAGGACCCACTTGGACCTCAAGAGGCTCCAGGCATTGGGAGTCACTTTCCTGTGTCAATACTTCCAATCTGACTTCTACAGTGCCTAGAGGGAGTTCTCTAAAATGTTCATTGCTCTGTCACTCCTGGCTTCAGTGGACTCTCATTACCATGAGGATAAAATCCAAAGCAGTGTACAAGCCTCACAAACAAATACATGTCGAAACGTTGCATTCTATATACCTCCTTTGATGTACACTACATTTTAGTATACGAAAGGTTCTGAGATGATCTGAAGTTAAACAGACTTCTCTAGTTTTGCTTAACCTAGTATGTCTCAAATGCATTTAACTACGGAATTTTTTTCTCCTAGTAATTCCTATCAGTATCCCCCAAGCCAGCATTTCTCCAGGATATACTTCTGGGAGTTCACTTGGTCTAAGCCAGCCAGGTCTGTGTGCAAAGCTCTTGCGCTGGAGCCTACAGTAGCCTTTCTGGGGGAGTGTAAGCCTTCTCAGAGTGCCTGCGTGGTGAAACCATGCTTGATTAAATACAGCTGTTTCAACTTAAAGTTTTAGTGCCGCTGTAAGAGACTTTTAAAAATCATTGAGCACAATTCACTCATTTTACATTTAAAGGAAGCACGGGTCAGAGAGGGAGAGACTTACTCACGATCACACAGATAATAAACTAGACATGGAACTGCACAAAAACGACATGGTTCAGAAGTAGCCACAATTGCATTTGAGGGGAGCAGGTGAGAAGAATGTAAACAACAAGAAAAATAAATTGGGAAAAGAAAACAGAAACCAAGCAATGACTGTCTAGATCAGTGCTTTCCAATAGAAAAAGAATGTGAGCTACAAATGCAAGCCATATAAAGTAATTATAAATTTCTAGTAGCCCAAAACAGTAAAAAGAAATATAAAAGTAATTTGAATCATTTATTTTATTGAACTCAACATATCCAAATTATTATCATTTCTATGTGTAATCAATATTAAAAACTATTAATATGATATTTTACATTCTTTCTTTTGGTACCAAGTCATCAAAATCTGGTGTGTATTTTACATTTATATAGCATGTCTTAATTGGAACTAGCCACATTTTAAACTCAGTAGCCAACCGTAGCTAGTGGCTATCATATTAGACAGCAGAGATACAACATGTCCATCATTTCAGAAAGTTTTATTCAACAGCATTGATTTAGAGCAGTGGTTCTTAATTGGGGGTGATTTTTCTCCCCAGGAAACATTCAGCAATGTCTGGAGAGATTTGGGGTTGTCACAATTGAGTAAGGGATTGCTATTGGCATCTAGAGGGTAGAAGCCAGGGAGTCTGTGCTGCACAGGATGGCCCTCACCACCCAACAACGAAAAATTATCTGGCCCCAAATGTTGATAGTGCTGAGGGTGAGAAATCCTACTCCAGAGGATCAGATGAGCTAATGGGAAATTATATTCTCTTTCTCTCATTCATTCTACAAATATTACTGAAGCTTCAAATACCGCTTGGTACTGTGTTAGCACTGTACGCATAAAGACACATCAAACATCACCAAATATGACCACGGAGTGAAATAGGTGTTGTACTGTGTGAAGGGCAGAAATGGGGCAAAGGAAGGAGTAATCAATTTTGCTTTTTTTTTTTTTTTTTTTTGGAGACAGAGTCTCACTCTGTTGCCTGGGCTAAAGTGCCGTGGCATCAGCCTAGCTCACAGCAACCTCAAACTCCTGGGCTCAAGCCATCCTTCTGCCTCAGCCTCCCGAGTAGCTGGGACTACAGACACGCACCACCATGCTCGGCTAATTTTTTCTATATATTTTTAGTTGTCCAGCTAATTTCTTTCTATTTTTTTTTAGTAGAGACGAGGTCTCGCTCTTGCTCAGGCTAGTCTCGAACTCCTGACCTCGAGCGATCCTCCTGCCTTGGCCTCCCAGAGTGCGAGGATTACAGGCGTGAGCCACCATGCCCAGCCTTTACTTATGTTTTTATCCACTACAAGGTTGCCATAAAGTCTTACATATAGATAAATAAAGGAAGGAAAGCAATGAAATGAAGGCAAAACTAGAGGAAAAAGATTTTGGAAAAAGAAAAGATTTTGAAAGAAAATAAAGACAACGCACTAAGTTGATGGACTGGCAAGGAAATCAAAAGAAGGCAGAGTGACCGAGGCAGGTGGATTGATCACTCAAGGTCAGGAGTTCGAGACCAGCCTGAACAAGAGCGAGACCCCGTCTCTACTAAAAAATAGAAAGAAATGATCTGGACACTAAATATATATATATATATATATAGGAAAAATTAGCTGGGCATGGTGACACATGCCTGTAGTCCCAGCTACTCGGGAGGCTGAAGCAGTAGGATCGCTTGAGCCCAGGAGTTTGAGGTTGCTGTGAGCTAGGCTAATGCCATGGCACTCACTCTAGCCAGGGCAATAGAGTGAGACTCTCAAAAAAAAGATAAGGAAGAGTGAAATGGAATTAAGTAACACGTGGAGGAAACACTAAGAATGGCCAGTGGCATCAGCCACAGCTTTCCATATTCAAATATTCTAATAACTGCCTTGTGTTTTCCTCCTCTATTCTCAGTGGTCATCCTTAAAGGACCCGCTCAATGGGTATCTCCAACAATGGGTTTCTTTTTCTTTTCTTCTTTGAGAGTAAAAAGAGCATATTTTCTGGAAGGACGTCAAGTTGCTGTACACTGGCACTGGAAGGCAGGCCGATTGGAGATACAACGGGGTCAGTGTCTGGACAGCAATCTGTCATGGAGCACAGCCTGTCATAGACAGCCCTGGAGATGCAGACAAAGACGCACGACTATTCTTTTCCAGAGAGAGCCTTTAAAGCACCTTGGGGCCGAAGCTCTGCACAGGGCCCTGTGCTTCCTTGTGGGACCACCTGCCAGGAGCTGTGGTCCAGCTGACCTCTCCCAACCCAATGTGAATAACTTCCGAGAGGTAGTCCCCACATAAGGGCCGGGGCTGCAAGCAGTAAAGAAAGAGAAGAGATTTATAGCTCTAGCATATCTCTCCCTTTTGAAAATGAAATGGCACATGATGGGGGGAAGGGGGCTTGGCTGAAAGGGCCTATCCCCAGGCATGACCACTTCAATGTTCATTACCCAGTGCAAAAGCTTGAGTCGGTCCAGGCAAGTCTGCAGAGGAAAGAAAGCATTGGTGTATTTAGTAATGGACAAGCAGAGGCTCCCTCAAGACTTCTCTGATCTATTTTTTAAAAGCCTCATCCCATAGGATTTTTTCCCAGAAGGCAGTGTTTGCCTGGGGGACTTGGTGGGGCCATTAGCACCACTGCAGGTGAGGAATCATAACAGCATCTAGAAACGTTGTAGGTTCCACTCTAACGTCCACTGAGATCTGGAAAAAAAACTCTATAGATCACTAAAAACTCCTCAAAATAAAGAGAGAGCTAAGGTGTTGTGTCTTTTGCGGTCATTCTGATTCTTCCAAACTTGAAGAAATTGTTCAGAATCTTGAAAACTCTGAAGATTCTTTGAACTATGGAAAAAGATCAGATATTTCAAAATATAGGGTGATAGCTGCCCCCACCCCTATGTGGCTTCAGCACGAACATGGTATTACTTAGTACTATGTCATATTTGCTTTGTGATGACTAGCAGGAAAGTGAGTTTCACCATCAGAAAATATCACATGCTTGTGGTCTTCTCCCAAATTTTGAGGAACAAAGAGGAATTCTGGGCAGAAAGACTGAGGTTACATTTCAGAGTTCTACCATGGGTAGGTCTGAGGGCCCATACACAATGCAAACACAGACAAGGGAGATTTGCACAGCTTTTAACTTAGGTCAAGAAAACATGTAATTTGTTAAGTAAGAGGGCACTAACACGTGCCATGTCACGCTGGATTTTCTTGAAAAATAAAAAAAAATAACAAAGTTAAACTTTCAGTCAACCTGAAAATATTAGCTTTTTATGGGGGCAGGGCGGAACGAATGGAACAGCAGAGCCTTTTTTTTTTGATTGCCCATTTTCTGAATCTTCTCAGGGAAAGAATGATAGGGGAATAAGGCAGTCAGGAAATAGGGATGGGAGAAAAAACATTGGGAACGTATTTATTAAAGGTACAGCACGAGTAGAAAAGGTAGGCTTCTATCACTACTGGTAACCAAAGTTTACGGTAAGACATAGTGATCAATAAATGTTTTTCTGAGATTGAATTTGAAATCTTTTAATTGAAGGAGAAAAATGCAAATGAGTCAGTAGCATATGGTGTGTTACATACAATGCAGATCTTAGCAATATTTTATCATTTCTAAACCTGCAATAGCAAATACTTTTCAAGAGGTATAAATTACATGGGTTTAGGAAAAGAAGAGGTGTTAATTACAGAAAATTTCCCTCTTCAAAAGATAAAACAATATTTTGGAGGAAAAAAAAGTCCTTGCCCGGAGGCATGATAAGGTCAAAGATCAGGATCCAGTGTACCAGATTGTTTTTATTAACTAAAACTTTGTCAAAAAGCAGAGTACAGAAGGCACCGTGAGAGATTTAAGAATGAGTTCCATATTGGGATCTGGTGACTCATTCCTTATTACACTTTTAATTGAAATGTTTTCCTTTCTTTTATTAAGTAAAAACTGTACCATCAAACTTTTAAATTTCCCTTATCTGGTGTTTCATTATTTTGACTTCTTTATCATTGATTGTGAGCCTACTGTCATAGTAGGAAAGTCCTTTCTCCTCTGTGACCTGCAGCCAATAATCACGTGCTTTCTAAAATTGATTTTTAAATGATATCGATGATAATATCAACGCTGAATAAGAAGATAACAGGATATTTAATGTCTTCTTTTTCAAGGTCAGTGGATGCTGGTTTAAATCTGAACCAAATGCTAATTCTCTATCATTCATTCCTTCAATCACAATTTTAAATATTCTATCTAGTCTCAGAACAGAAAAACTGGTCTCAAAAAATGTCAGTGCTATTGATGTCCGGTGTTTTATGTTGGGACATAAATGGTGGGGAAACGGTGGACCCATTAATAATCCTACGTTTTTGCCCAAACTAAGGTCCAGGGATTGCCTACTGTACTGCACTGGAACTCCCTCTCCCCCTCTCTCATGGTACAGGCGGGAATGTGGGGGGAGCGCTGACCCCCCGCGTCCACACAAAGAGCCTCGGACAATAAAGAAGGTCGCCCCTTTCTATACAGACCTGCCTTTGTGCTCCGTGTGGGGCTTGATCCTGCTCAGTAGGTGCCAGGGAGATAGATGTTTTGTGTTGGCGACTTTCACACAGGCAGGCAGGTACGGCGAGCCTGGTAACAGATGAGGACCCCTGGGGAGCCCTTGACTATGCAGAATGAAAACTCAAAAGAAACCATATTGGGCACAGATACAAAGGGAGTCCCCTGCTCCTTTTCCCTCCTCCCCGTTCCCTTTCTCTCCTTCCTTAGGAAACGGCCATGAATGTGGAAAGCTGGCTTCCCCCTGGAAGCGCTGGCGTGCCCGGGGCTCCAGATGCTATTCTATGCAAATGCTTTCCACCCTCCCCGCCTGGGGAGCGAGTGTTGTTTTTTAACCCTTCCGCAAGTCCATTTTTTGTCTTTTCTGGGAGAGAAGGGCAAACTGAAGGATGAGAACACTTTGCAAACAACTCTTTGTTTTACGTTACTCTGGATGAGTGGAAACGTAACACAGCGAAGTGCAGTCAGGCCGCTGTGGCTGCCCACATCAGGGGGGTACCGATGCCCAGGGTTTTGGGGAGCAGAAGGGTGGTGGGGAGCAAGGCCTAGAAGTGCATCAATAAAGTACCAGTGAAAAGCTTTAGACATACCAGGCGTTTTCCTCAGGTTTGGAAGTAGATGGTGAAGGCATTTGAAAAGACTTGGGCACCAAAATTGTGTTACTACTTTTACACAATATAAATAAATAGTGTATTTCATTGTTGAAGACTGCCTCCTTCCCTTTCCCTATTTGCTTTAAAAATACCACAAAATGGTTTAAAGTATTCTTGTTGGTTTTTGTAAATTAGAAAACAATTTTTTCATCACTTCTGTTCAACGTGGTAATTTTTTTGATATTACCTTTTTTGTGAGGTAAAATCAATTTTGTACAGTCTAGTCATATGGCTAAAAAAAAAAAAAATACAAAGAACGAAAACTCATTACCAGGATTCTAACGTAAGATGTAATTTGTGACCCATAATAGTGAGGTCAAACCACCGCTAAAAATCTCTGTCAAAGAGGATTCCTGAAGCTTCAGAATTGGACATCTCAGCACTCCTCACCCGTTTAGCCCATATTGACATAAATCAAAATTAGAACTAAGCTCAAATAATACTAATAAATTTTATAAATACCAGAATGTGTAAGAAGTGTTTTTAAAGTATTGTGCAACTATCACGTATATTTGCTTCCTTATTACATACGAACCTAACTAATATTCTGATGAAACAGGACACATTTGTTTTATATTTTAAAATTTAGGATGATCATATATGTTTTTGACATTTCTGGTAGCATTATTAGTCTGCCATTCTATGCAGGTGTTTCTTAATAGGATTAAATAATTCACCATCTAGAAATAAATTAATCCTTTAAAGGGAATCAAGCCTTCCTTTACCACATATGACATGCACATGCATACAAGACAGCCTGTATCTTGGGAACAATATGCTAAGAGGGGAGTTTGTGATATTTAACTTCAGCACAAGAGATTTTTACTAACGTTAAAACACAAATAATGTTTTCACTATAGATTGGCCTATGCTCCCAACCACATGTATATATAATTCTGAAGTTAACACAGCAGTATAGCGGCTTTTGTGGATTTTCTTTCTTCTTACAGAACAAACGACTATAGTTAAGAAGAGAGCACTTAAAATAGTGGTAAATAAATGTAAATTCAGGTCCTGAATCAAATTAAATAATAATGGACTAATTTAAAAATACAAAGTACGGAACACATGTGTTCCCTCCCACACTCATGGCAGACATCAATAATCAACATGACACTTTGCAACCGGCTGCAGCCTCAGAATCGGTCTCAACAATACTCCAAGGAATCACTGCTATTTAATCAACCTGGCATATAGGATGGCCCCCTATTTGCCATCCTTGCACTAGTCTCTTAATCTATTTGTGTCTTAGTTTCTCTGTTAAAGACATGATCACAAAGATTAGAGTCCTGTATGGGTAGAGAAGTGTGAACTTTTGCAATAGATTATCAAGAGATGATGCATATATATTTTTAAAAGTAAATATAAAACGGGTAATGCCAATATAAAGGAGTTGGGGTTAAGTCCATCTATAAATAAGTTATATGCATGATATCTGATAATCTATTCATTTTTAGAATTCTATCACGGCTGCCTCACCTCAAGAAATGGTTACTCATAGTATCATTGATAATCAAAATCTATCATAAGTCAGAGATTTAATATAAACAGAATTTCATAGGCAAAGAATACTGCTCTAAATATATTCATTTTACAAAGATAATCTAAAGGTATTATTGAGTCTCTTATTCAATGCCTTTTCTAAACAGTCTATTTGTCTGTAAATCAAAACGTGACTGCTGGGATATCTGCCACCTGGGATACTCTTCCTTCCTCTTTCAGGTTGGCCCTTGTCTCATTTGAGGTCTTTGCTGAAATGTCAGCTCCTCGGAGGCCTTTCCGTATACCCCGATCCAAAGTAGATTGTCAGCATTCCTATGATGCTATCTCACAGTACCCTTTTCTTTTTCTTTATAGCATTTATCACTCACTCAAAAAAACCCCTGTCCATACATCCATCTCATCTCTCTAAACTTACTTAGTAGCTATCTTCTCCAAAAGGATCATGTTTTTTTGTTCACACTCAAGGCCCTGACATATTCTAGAAGCCTTGGTTGCACATTAGAATCACCTACGAAGCTTTTTAGAAATCCCAATGCCCAGGCCAAATCCCAGAAGAAATACATCAGAGGAGGTATTAGTCTGCTCGTGTTGCCATAACAAAATATTACAGACTGGGTGACTTAACCAACAGAAACTTATTTTTTCATAGTTCTGGAGGCTAGATATCCAAGATTGATGTGCCATCAGAGTTGGTTTCTGGTGAGGCTTTTCTCCTTGGCTTACAGATGGTTGTCTTCTCACTATGTCCTCACATGGCCTCCTCTCCGTGCATTCATCAGAAAGAGAGAGAGAGAACACACAAGCTTTCATGGTCTCTTTCTCTTATTATAAGGACAGAAGTCCTATTGGATTAGGGCCCCACCCTTATGACTTCATTTAACCTTAATTACCTCCGTAAGGCCCTTTCTCCAAATACAGTCATATTGAGTGTTAGGGCTTCAACAGATGAATTTGGGGAGGGAGGCACAATTTAGTCCATAACAGGGTGAGACCAAGGCATCTGTGTGTTTTAAAACTTTATTCCAATGTCCAGCTGCCTTAGTCCATTTTATGTTGCTATAGTAAAATACCTGAGGAATCCAGCCTCTTTTTCACAACCCACTGTCTGGGGAACTAATCCTTTCCCAACAGAGTGAGGAACCCCACCCCCATGGAAGGGCATTAATCTATTCATGAAGGATCTGCCCCCATGACCCAAACACCTCCCACTAGGCCCCACCTCCCAACCCTGCTGCATTGGGGATCAAATTTCAACATGAGTTTTGGCGGGGGACAAATCACATCCAAACCATTGCACCAGCTTAGACTGAAAAGTCACTATTACATAGGGAGAAAGATCACAGCAAGACTCAGGTATTTTTCATGTTAAAAGACGCAAAATAACTTTAACAGCTTATTATGTAACCTTTTCAGTAGGAGCACTGTAAATTATGAAAGCCATGGAAAATATTATGGTCTAATCCAGCACCATCAAAAAGGAGTGGGAAGTACGGAGACGAATACATTGCCTTTGCAAAATGACCGCCTCTATTGCTGTATGTGCCATATTCATCTACAGGCCTGTGAATTCAGAAACAAAACATTCCCCTTTTCAATGAGCCTAGCAGTTTGCCAGTGATGAGTACAAAAGCTGGGAAAAGGTTTTATGCTCATTCACAATTGGGGCTAAGCTGGTGGGATCATATCTCTCAAAAGTGTGGCTAGAGGCGATTAAAAACAAGAGGAAGATTTAAAGCTTGATGCCTCCTAGACGGTAATTGGAAAAGAGCAAGGGAGTCAATGCAAATGCAGCCACCTGCCCGGATGACATGTATTTAGAGAAAGGATTTATGCAAAACATCTGATTGTCTTTTGCCCTGAATACCCACTGAGTCTCCAAAGCAAGGAATTGGTGAACTTTGTGTGAGCAGCCCAGAGCTTGGCCACAGTACTTTGTGCAGGAAGCTACTGTTGGGGGTTGGGGGACATAGGTCTGGAGTCAGAAGAGACTAATTTAAGACATTGCTGTGCCATCTCCCCCTTTGTAACCATGGGCAAGTTACCCCTCCTCTCTGAGTCTCTAGCTCCTCAATTTTGTAACAAATAACACCCAAAAGGATTTCTGTGAGGGTGAGCTGTACAGCCTTTTATAAATTCTGGTCATTATTATTGCTATGTGCTTTACAGAAGTCATCACTCTGAACCTACCGTATGGAAATACTATGTAAATTACTAGACAACTTTGATGTGCTGTTTTTGGAAAAAACTTTAGAAAGCTTACATCTTGTCAAATTATTCAGTAAAGATCACTTGTGATTGGATTAAAATCATAAACTAAGCACAAGCTCCATCTAGCCTCCCTTTTCTCCCTAAAGCCCTAAAAATGACAGAATTTAAAAAATAAATCACAGATCTAAGAAACAAGAAGTGATGTCTGACATGGATTAGAAATTCTAAAGCATCCCTAAAAATTGGAAAATGTTTAATTAAATTAGATTTGAAGAGAAAACCAAAGGCCAAAATATATATAGGAAGGGATCAGTTCATAATGTAAGAGCAGCCTCAATGGTACTCCAAGTTTAGACCTGGCAGATATGGGGAGTTGAATGTGGCTATTGGGTGGCTGGGCTGAGTATCACAATATAAGCAGCTGGAAAAACTAGACTCTCTTTTCTTCCTGTGCTTGTTTCAAGTAGCAAGCAGAAGAAAAACTTTCTGCAAGTGGGATCAGCAATTGTGACTACCGGGGCTGGAGGAGTGAGCAGGGCCCCAGGTGATTGGTAAAACTCAAGATGGGTAAGAAGCCCCCCCTCCAGTCAAGAAGACTAACTGCTGGGCAACCAAATAGTAGCACTTTCCACCCCTCAACCCCAAGCACTGGAGGCTGGCTGAGACACACGTTATGGTGCTCCTAGATAGAGCATCAGTAGAAGGACTCCCAAATACAACGATGAATACTCAACCAAGACTCACCAAGTATTTGTATAAAACACATCGGATAAGAGAGGTAATACATTCAGCAAATAATAATGGATAAGGCAAACCAAACAAGATATTAGAATAAGTATGATGACAACCTCCAAAGTTGATGTGAGAATGCTTAGCACACATAAAAAAATTAACACCACAACAAAAAACAAAAAATAAGCTAGATGTTTGGGAAATTAAATATGTGATTGTTGAAGTTAGCAGCCAGTAGAGGAGCTAAAGAGCAAAATGGAAATAGTTGACGAGTTAGTGAGTTATCATCGAGATGAAGGGTTCTTCCTGAATACTCTACAACAGGACAAAGAAATGAATCATATGAAAGAAATATTGAGAGACTTGGCAAGTGGTTCCAGCAACTCTACCTAGTATGCATCATAAAGAAAGAACAGAGGAAAGCATAAAAGAAACAATGGAAGGATTTCCATACTTTAAGAAACAAGTGAGTCATATTAAAAGGACCCATTGAGTGGAGGCTGGGGAAGTTGCAGGTAATATGTGGAATATATATATATATATATATATATATATAATTAAAAGTAAAGACAGAAAGAAATCTCAATCTACCTCCATTTGGAATGGAACTTCCAATGTAGCTGCATCTAGTTATCTAAGCCTGATGTCTCCCCTACCCCAACACACACAGTAACGATGAGCAAAGCAGATGCTCATGTTGTCCTTGAAATCTCACTGAGGTGCCACTGGGACATCTAATCTCCCCTCCTATCTTTGAGGGAGTTTGTGTGTAATAGCACTTCCAAAACCCAACCAAGGGCAAGCGTCATTCCCTTCACCTTGAGCTATGTAGGTCCAGTTATCTTTTTAACATATTTTGTAATTATTTATAAGATACCTCAAATCTTTGGGGGAAGAAGAAAAATGTATGAACATTTATTAACATAAAAGTTTCATCCAAGTCACTGGACAGAGGCCAGAGCTGCAGGTACCTTTTGTGATCATTGGCGTAAATCCAACAAATTGGACTGCTGCTCACTTGTGGAAAGAAAATAAATTTTAGTTTCTGAGAGAAAAGGTTTCAAATGCTGGATTCTTGATGTGCAGATCTGGAAACACTTACCCTCCTTGAGAATTAGTTAATAGAGGCAATCTAAAGCATGGATAAAATAATGCATCTACGATTAAAAATAAATTTTGAAATATTAATCTGTTGATATCCTTAGAATTTTCTTACTAATATTGCCCTCCCCTTTCCAGCCCCTATCAGCACTGAGGATGTTCTTTACTTACTTCTTTTAGGAAAATATCATGCCAACATGGTAAAGCTTCAATTTTACTCAAAAAAAAAAAAAAAATCTTTAGTGAAGCTTTTGAGTTGCAATATGAACCTTTAAAACTTGTGGCAGAGGCAAGAATATAAGAGAAAAGGATTTGGAGACACAAAAATCAAGGCCATAAAGTAATTTTTTCCGTCAATAATGGTTTAGAAGAATGTAGATGATGCGATCGTGAGTCTTCCCATTGTGGAAGAGATGAAAATCCTCCGGGCTGGGGTAGAGAGAGAAGCAGGATGGGAAAGCGAGACTGAGACCACGGTGAGCATCCTTCATAGAACACCATGAACTCTGTTCTGGACAAGTCAAGTGCCGTGGCGAGGGCAAGACTGAGCCTGCGTTCCTGAGATCAGAAAAGCCAAGATGGCAAGCCTAGCAGAGTCCCTCCACACTGTCACTCTGCTGTAGCAGTAGAGACACTGTGTCTAGGCAGAGCAATCCTGAAACAGCCATGCTAGCAGTGTCAAAAATATTCCTGTTCCTTTGAGAGGAGGTTGAAGTGGCTAAGGAGGACTAGTTGATCCAGAAAAGTCTTGTAGCCAAGTTAAGGAAGGCCCAGGATGACCTTCTCTTCTCACTATGCACACACTACCTTGGCACTCTTATGGACTCCCAGGATATACAAATAATAAGGGCTGCATAGCGTAATGATTAAAAGAATGAGCGTGGAGCCACTCTGCCTGGTCTAGCTCCTAGCCCTGCCTCATATTAGCCGGGGAACATTGGAAAACATTCTTTACCTCTCCGGGCCTTGGTTCCCTTATCTACATGATGGGAAAGACAATAGCACCTACTTCATATGACCGTTGGAAGGATTAACTAAGTTAATCTATCTAAAACCTTAGAACAGTGCCTAGCTCAGAATAAGTACCTTATGTGTTAGCAAAAATGGTAATGATTAGCGTTACTATCATTGCTACTATTGCTTTGTACTCTCTGTTATACAACTTCCCTTTCTTTCCTGACTTCTTTACGTGGTGAACTCAGAGGTATCTTTCCAAACTACATATTGTATCTGCCCAAATCAGCTGTCCTCATCGGATCCTTATGACTGGAAGAGAAGCAAGTCTCTAAAAAAGGAAGGGAGGGCTGGGACTGGAGTACATACAATTTATAGTTGTGGTCCAGGAACGAGCAAGTGACTTGAGATGGGCCAGTTGGAGGATTTCCTTAAATCTAAAATGCCCATGGATTACAAATATGGGCGTTTTTTGGAGATTTTATTAATAAGAGCATTTTTACTGAATTAGGAGTGATGGAGCAGAAACCACGTTGTTTTGTGTTGAGGACTGAATGGGGGGACGTTTGTGGAAACTGCATGTGTAGTGTCCTTATTCATGATGTGTCACTGTGAAGAGAGGGGAGCTTAGATCCTTGGAGTTGAGGAGACAGAGGAATTGGGAAACTCTGATTGCAGATGGGTTGCACCTGTGGATGTTGAATTTACCCTGGCTCACACAAGGAGCCAAAGTCCTAGGTAAATGTGTGAAAATGGCCAGGACATCAATGGTTCAACGAGATAAAAGAATCTGTGAAAGAGAAAGAATTTTTGCATACAAATAAATCAAGAGTGATCTGAAGTAGCAGAGCTCGTGTTTCAAGTTGCAGGTTTGTCTGGCTACCATAGCAAAGGCAGAAGTGCAGCCAGTCTGAGTGAGCAGGCGTCATGTTAGGGGCTAACTGGTGTCACCCCAAAGTTCATATGTTGATGCCCTGACCCCCTGTACCTCTCTATATTTGGAGATAGGGCTTATAAGACACTCACTAAGTTAAAATGAGTTCATTAGGGCGGGCCCTTATCTGATATGATGTGTGTCCTTCTGAGAAGAGGAGATAAAGACAAGACAGAGGGGTGACTGTGTGGAGGAGGACACAGCCAGAATGTGGCCGTCTGCAAGCCAAGGACAGGGTCCTCAGAAGAAATCAAACCTGCTGACACCTTGATCTTCTAGGGTCAAGAATTGTGAGAGAATAAATTTCTGTTGTTTAAACCAGTGGTCCCAACCTTTTTGGCATAAGGGACTTTCATGGAAGACAATTTTTCCATGGACCGGGGATGGGGAAATAGTTTTGGGATGATTCAAGTGCATTATATCTATTGTGCACTTTATTTCTATCGTTATTACATTGTAATATATAATAAAATAATTATACAACTCCCCATAGGTTGGGGACCCCTGGTTTAAACCACCGGTCTGTGGTATTTTGTTATGGCAGCATTAGTGAACAAATAGACATGAGTAGAATTGAGCATGAAGAGGGACTTCAACCAGGGCAGAGGCATGAAGGATGTGATAATCATCTCTCAGGGGGACAGACCCATATTGTTGGCCCCAGGCCAGACTTCTCTAGGTCCTCATGTGAAGGGGGCACTACTGTGGGGGAGGGATGAGCTACCCCACTGTAGGTACTAGAGGGGACAACAGAAGGCTGCTTGCTTGGGTGACACTTCTGAGTATTTAAAGAAATGTCTTAATTCTCGGGAGACACAGGATCACATAATTAGCAAAGCTTCCTGAGGCTCAGAGTAAGACATTGGCTCCAGTGGGGAGGCTAAACCACTGAGGATAAAAGCCTCACTGAGTCAGGAGACTGAGGAGCTCTTGCTGAAGCTGTGCTGGCTCCCATAGTCCCTGCTTGCCTGGAGTCTTGCTGACACGGAATCCACTGGTGATAGACTTTGAGCTCTAAAGCATGACTTGGAATGCCCATAGACACCCATGTCTACCTGACCCCAAAGGTGCCAAGCCTGGTCCAGCACCTTGACCTGGGCTGACTTGTACCCCAGTAAGAATGAGGAACACTTGCTCCATGAAACTTCCGTAAGTACCTAAGCCAGAAGACTTGGGCCGGGCTATCAGC
This sequence comes from Propithecus perrieri, assembly GCA_963574695.1. Lineage (NCBI taxonomy): Eukaryota > Metazoa > Chordata > Mammalia > Primates > Indriidae > Propithecus > Propithecus perrieri. The sequence continues at coordinate 3,457 of CAUYRB010118250.1, read as the reverse complement.
CTCACGTGGTGGCCCTTGTCAGCATTCCTACGAACACATCCTGTGTTAAGCAGAAACTCCTTGGATTTCCTCCCTGGCAATCACTCTGACATAAGAGCACTGAGCAGAGTTTAATTAATAGAGGAAATATAATTGCCAGTGAAGGCAAAGTCTTATAAGTCCCCATGTCACACTCAGGATATCTATATTATTATAAAACCTCAACCATAGGAGAGGAGAGGGAGGAAATGAGAGATTTTCAAATGCCAGGAACCTCCAGGCCTCTGTGTCATTCAGCGTTGCTCCGTGACTTGTTCCAAGCAGGTGGTTTAAGTATTTTTCTTCTGACAATTGCCAACTTATTTCCATTCACTCTCAGTTCCTGGTTGGAAAACTTCTGATTTTTTTTTTCCCCATTCCCAACTTTTCCTGTTCTTAATTTAGTTAAATTGTTTTAAACTTTCTCCATCAGCATATAACATCTACGAGTTTATGTATTAATGAATATGCTTGTAATCTTTTCAATACTTCTGTCAAATCAATAAACGATCACAAAAAGGTCCAATTTGTCTGTTTTTAAAAAGGTTATGTCCTTTTCAGGAAGCTCAAAGTTAAGCTACAATTCGACTTTAAATGTTAGAGTGAAATAGAGCAATTCTCCCTGGTAATTCACTTCTCCATCATTGCTAGTGCTATTTCTTTATTTTGCAGAGTTTTGCAATAGGGATTAGGAGGAAATCTGAACTGGAGCCCCTGCTTGTGGTCCCACTGCCTTGTTTATCTCCTCTCCTTGCTGAGACAAAAGTGGAGATCCAGGGAGGGATGGGGTGGAGGAGATGGAAGAGGTGAGGAGAGGAGAGACAGAGAGATAGACACAGAGAAGATAAAGGGAGAAGGAATACATGTATTATAAGGGAGTAATATATGAGAATCAAAAGAGTCATAAATTAGGCATTAAAACTTTTATTTAATCTTGTATTTACTAGAATATAAGCATGGAGACTAGATATTTTTAATGGATGTGTGCGAGCACGTGCACTCACGTGCATGCGATTTTTAGCCAGAATAGTAAGTCCTTGGAGCACTTAGCAGCAGGATAAACAAATTGTCTTAACTGCCTTGAATGCTCTGAGCAAACTTGCCATTTTTATTCATGGGCCTCTGAGCCATGGCTCCCAGTGGATCCATGAAGATTAAATAAATTATCTTTCTGATCGTTAGTGAGCACCACTCTCTTTTTCATGGCAAAGGTGGAGCCTGCAATAATTTTGTGGACAGAACTTTGGCTTTATATTGGCCATGAAAGGATATTTGTCTTTAAAAATCTTGTTTTGATGCAAGGGGGCCATGCAGAGGAAGAAGATGGTGCCTGGGCCCAACCTCAGCTCCCCCAGCTGGTCGGGCAGGGCCCAGGCCTGGAAAAGGGATGAGAGGCCATGCCGCCAGCTGGGGCCCTACAGCTGAAAGTATGGCTTCAAGCAGGAATGCCCTCATTCTCCTCCAGCAGCTAGGCTCTGCTTCAGCTGTAAAGGGAGGGAGATGTGGAGGGGAGCTCTCCGGTGTTCCCCATGGAACATGCATTCCTACAAGACAAGAAGAACAAAAGCCTGCCCAGTGTTACGAGAAAAGGTGTGCATCTCCTATAAGGACCCAAGTTTCTTTCTTTGCAGTGAAATATATCTAAAGCTTCATTATCTCATGCCAGACCAAGGCACTCTGTTCATCTGCCTCTTCCCTTCCATCTGGTGATGACCTCCAGCCTGGACCAACGATCAGAGTCAGCAGGGAAATGGGAAATCTATTCTGAAAATGGCTGCTTTCCCCTGTTCTCTCTCTCCTTCCATCCTCCTCCCAAAGGTTTGTTCTCCTGTTAGATGTCAAGTTGATGGTTCCAAATCCCAGATGTGTCATGCTCAGTTAGTGAATAACAGACAGTCAAATAGAGCAATAAATCTTCTTGCTCGGTGACTGCTGTGCGGAGCTGCCATGCCATAGCACTAGCAGACCCACTAATTCTGTGTGATGAGTGAGGGCTGGCGGCAGCCCCGAGTCCTCCAGGGATGGATATCAAGGTGCAAACATATTGAGATGCGATGATTGCTGGATCCGTCCTGCTTCCACAGCCCCTCCGTTCATGACTGGAAATCCAAAGGCGATCTGCCATGTAAGCTCTGTTAATTACGTTGGCTCGATGCCTCCTTGGAATCTCTCTCCTTCCTGAGATTCTGACAACTTTTTCAGAGAGTAGCATGATCCTAGCAAACTGGTGCTTTGGATTATTGTGTGAGGTTGTTTTTTTCATTGCAAATATTCCTTTATTTTTCTTTATTAGTTGGTAGGAACTGGAGCTTTTCTTCGATGCCCTTTCCCAAGGATGCACCATCCAGGGCACTGAGGAGTCCTCTCCTCTCCCAGCCAATCCTCTGGAAAGAAAGAATTGAGTCGGCTTTCATAAGGAACAGGGCATGGAATAAAATGGATTTGGGGGATCAGCCCCAAATAGTCCTAGCTTCATAGCCCTGCTATACAGTTGAATTTTCCTAGATGAGACTGTCTCCAGCGAAGGGAGACATAAGTCACCAATTACCACATTTGCCACTAACTGAGTATTGCCAGAGTGGTGACAGAATTCTGTGCATATTTGTGCTGTCAGAAATATCTAGCACCCTTGTCTGAATATCCTTAAGACAGTGATGTCTTTCACTCACTGGCTGGGCTTTGAATCCTGCCTCTGTGGTGTTATGTGTTCCTCGTGGAACATGCATTCTTACAGGAGGAATTCCTGCTGCAATTTTCATGGCATAATATTAGTACTTTATTACATAAAGCCAATCATGTATCAAGCCTTCCAGAGGAGGCCTGAAATAGTGACAGGAAAGACTTCTGACTGTTTCCCTTACTGCTGTTCAGTCCATGAGGACATAATTGAGGTGCCAATATTGCCTTGGTGGGAGTGCACCCCAATTGTACACCAGTTTCATTAGCACTGTTATTCCTATAAATCAAAACAAATAGAGAATCCATTAGAAATGATAGATGACCCTGTAGAACAGAGGTTGAGGAACAAATGCCAGCGTCAGCTAAGCCACCTTGACTCATGCTGTCACCCTGAGCTGTCACCTGGGCTGGCATCATTCATTATCTGTTCTTGACTAAAAGTTTCCTGAGGGTGGAGATTGTTTGCTTCATTCTGGTATTGCCAGAAACTACAGCGAATGCTCAGTTCATATATATTTTAAAAATAAATCAAGCCACCTATTTTTAGCTCGTCGTCATCCTTCTTGAGCTCTGGCTTGACTTTTTCTTTTCCACTGGCCGTGGCCTCTGTGAAGCCCTGCTACATCCTGTCTGTCCACATCCATGCCCTCATGGGACTTCCCAGCAGATGGTTTACAATTCTTTTTTTTTTTTGAGACAGAGTCTCACTCTTTTGCCTGGGCTAGAGTGCCGTGGCGTCAGCCTAGCTCACAGCAACCTC